>VWPU01021326.1:0-38195 GCA_013398955.1 Callaeas wilsoni
CCCCTTCTCCTCCCGCAACCCCCTTCCCTCCCCTCCCGCTTCTCTCCGCTCTCCCGTCCCACCGCCTCTCGGCTCGTCCCCCATATTTCCCCATCCGCGGGTGTCTCCCAGAAGCGGCGGCTGCTGCCTCCGCCGGGCGCTGCCTCGGCCCTGCCGAGCCCCTCCGGCTGCCCGCGGCCGGGGGCAGACACACGCCGCGGGCGGGCAGCAGAGCTCTCTCCTCCAGGGTTAGCATCTGGACGGACAGGATTTATACGTACATGCGAGCGTGCCACAGCCAGCACCGCACAGTAGCCCTCGGCCTGGTCTTGCACCCAGCTCCTGTGCCCTGACTGGGTCTTGTGCTCTGTTTCACTAAGCCATCTGTCCCTTCTCTGTTTTAGCTGGGAGAGCTTTGCTCCCACTTTGGCGTTGCAGTTTGCTCCTGTATAATCGGGAACTGAAGGTGCAATACTGAGTGCTCAGCACCAGAGATACTTCCACTCTTTCCTCTTGAATACTCACTTTGCGAAACAACGAAGAACATGAGTCTCCTGCAAAACAGACTATAGTTTATGCTTATGCCTGGGTAATTTACATGGCAGACAGAGATTCTGCACTGAGTCCTGTTGATGGTGGTTGCAGTTTGTATTGCAAGAGACGCTTCACAAGGTCCCTGCAGGGTTGGAACCAGCCCCATGAACACCAGGCACTGTGGGAGCATAATCATGAGGGGGAGATTGTATCCCAGGTAAATGTTTCTCTCCAGGAATAGTTTTGCAGTAGAGGAGAAGGAATTACTCTTTCCCCTATGAGAACTTACAGAGCAATACAGAAGTTACGTTCTGCACTTCATGCCATTACACAGTATGGCAGTTGGCTAAAAGGGATTCATCCACTGAAATCCAAAATCAAGCTATCCAGTGTTATGGGAGCTGCAAGTAGGAACACAAAGTCTCTGGAGTAAAAGCTCTTGTCACTAAAGGCTGGTTCAAGATCTTTCCAAGGATCCCATAGGCCTTAGCTTCACATCCCAGACAGCTGGTCCCGTGTTCTCGTTCTGAAGGGATTCAGATCAGAGACTGCAGTCCAAGCTGCCGAATCATCCATTATGTTTCCCGAAACAGACGACCACTGAGGGATTTCTAAGCAGCTTCCCAGCCAAATACTGACTCAGAGCAATCTTACTTTCTGACTATCTGCTGAGATCTCTTACCTATGCAGGTGCTGCCTACAGCTCTTGTCTCCATACTTGTGCTACCAAGGTCCCAGGGTGAGCGGGCAGTGATCTGAGCTACTTTTTCATCACTGTGGTAATGTTTTGGCAGATGAAAAATACTTTACTTTTATAAAAAGAGAGTTTCGAAAGAGATTATATTTCAATCAGACTGCTACCCAGCAAACAGTCCCCAGGGCAATGGGATATAATGGTGTCTGAAGCCAATAAAGAAGCCTAACGCGCATCCCTCTTCCCAGGAGTTGTGTGTGCCCTGGGTGGGCATAGGGCACGGCCCAGGAAAAACTGCAAGACATCCCTGAGTCTTCAAATGAAAACATGAACAACACCGTCAGTGTCTCACACTGCAATTGTGCAAAACTTGCTAGACCAAGAGCTCTAAATGAAGAACACACTGGAGCAGAACCTTGGAGGAGCCTTTTTGTTTTGTTTCATTCTAACTTAAAAGTTTGAAGGGCTCTGGCAGGCTGCTGCCTGCTGGCGTGTGTGCTTTCACATCACTTTGATTTCACTTCTAGCTGTACTTGCAGGAACTTTGTACTCTGACACGTACCTTTCCTAGCACAGTTTTCAAACCCTTGAGAAACCAACGGCAAGAGAGCAACAAAAGGCTTCTCTTTCTTTCCTGTTATTACTACCACCACCAGAGAGGAATTAGACCATAAATGTGAAGTGGGGTCTTAAAGCATTATATTGAGCTATGTTCATCTTCTTTGAACCCTACAGTGGTGCCTGCTTTGCACTAGTGTTTCCAATCACCTTTCAAATTTCCACTTTTGGTAGAACATTGAGAAAATTACTGCAGAAAAATAATATAATATAAAATAATAATATACTATTACTGATTTCATATTTAAGCTTCTGGTGTCATTTTGATTTTGAATTTAAAAACATACTTTCAAATACGATTTTTTGTATGACTAAAATAAAATGTTTGTTAGCTCTAGTAAGTAAGTGGTTTCATTTTATTTTCATCAGCTCCTGGTGGAACTGAGAATTACTTTTTGAAACTGGAAATTTTTTTTCCACAGCTAAAGGAGGTTTTATTCTGTGGTGTGTTTAAAATAAATTTAAGAAACTAGGAGGAAAAAGAGGTTTGCATTGTTTTGTTAAAAGAGCCAAATGCAATTGTGGGTACCCTTTTATCATAATTCATTCTGAATTATTGAAAATTACTCCTCACTGCCGAGAGTGCAGGGCACAATGTTCATGGATCTGCAGCACTCTGATTCCCTCCTGAGCTAAGGAGCAAACTCTGAGGCACAGAGGTGCACGGCCATTGTGTGGAGGGCGTATGCTGTAGCTGCAAAATACCACAGCCTACGGCAGGGAAATGCGTGTTAGCTGGCATGAAACAGGTGATGGCATCTTTAATACAGCAAGATAACAGTACAAGGGTATGAATTCGATAATATTAGTTTAGCACTGAGAATCATATTGGGAAAGAAAGTGGACAGAAAAGGAAATCTGCCTCCAGAAACAGAAAATACCCAGGATCAGACGAATCCTTGGCCTGACTCCATCTCTTCCAGTAGTGTAATCAGATGGGAAATACTCAGCCTGTGAAGCTGGGTGGAGAGCAATTGATGCAGGGCAGGAAGATGTTGATGGCAATGTGCAAGTGAAGAATTAAAATCTGCAGAACTCTTGAGGGGAAAAACTTTACTATTTGTTTTTCTTCCTTTACTTCAGCACCTGAGGTGGTGTAGCCTAGCAGGAGAGGGATTAAAAATGCAATTTTTTGGATCAAATTTAATTTGTCATGCTGCTACCCTCACGCCGGGAGTTGATTAAGGCATTAAAATCTGACCTCTCTCCATTAATTGCTAAAAAAGGCTGGTCTCCCACAGATCCTATTAGTGGAGCTTGGACTGTGTTTTAGCTGCTCTGGCTTTGTGCTGCCTGGTGCACACTGCAGTGATGCTTTTCCTCCTCATGCTGTCAGTGATATCTGCCCTGTGTATGCTGGTTTCAAAATACACTACTTAAAATAATGGGAGTAGGAAGTAAAAGGACAGCACGGGCAGGGGATGAACAAGGGAAGGGGATCTCGGGGAATTTACGTTTACATTTACCTCCAAAATAGGTTTAACATAATGAAAAGACACTCTGCCTCATAAAATCCATATGTAATTGTTGTAGGACCCGTTACTAATTTTCCCCTTGGTGATACTGGGTCAATTAATTCTTTTGTATCCCAATGACCATTTCAGTGTTAGGTGCAGAAGAAGCAAGAGGAGGTTTAGAAGATGTCCTGCCTCTCTTTGGTTTTTTTGTGTGGCATCTCTGCTTGTTTTATCAGATGGTTTCAGGCCCCAGCTTTTCTTGCAAACCTGTTCTCTTCGCCCCAGAAAGTAGACAGCAGATCAGTTTGCTGACCTACCCAGGATCCTTGTGGTTCAAGAACATTATTAGAGGGGAGAGAAGAATTTTTATTTAAAACTTTTTCTTTCTAGTAATGTATTCTGTGTATCTGAGGAGAAACAGAATGATTTAGCTGTGTTATACCCATTTGACATCATCACTCCAAACTTGCAATATGCCTGGAAGCAAGATTGCCTCTGCAGCTTTCACACTGTTTATATGAGTAAAAGATTGAGCATTCCTCTTTACTGTTGTGAACACTTGAAAAATATAATTTGCTTGTCTTGATTTCTCACATAATTCTCTTTAAAAGTTTTTAAATTTATACCATATAATTTCCACACTGCTCTGCATTAATTACGCATTTCTTTCAACAAGGAAATGGTAGCATTCATTTATCTGACACGGCCATTCAAACCAAGAAAGTTTTCAGTTTAGTATTCACAGCTTCCTGGACATGTGTGGGTGATACCCAGTATTAGCTACATCTGAAGGTTTGCTAAGATGTCTCCAAACAGCTCATAAATAGAGAGAAGTAAATTAACTCACTCTTCCATTGCATCTTTTTCATGTTTGAAAATGATTCTGAAACAGAACCTCAAATTCCAGTATCCACAGAGTCAGAGAGCAAAGCCTTGGATTCCCCCATCTGAACCTTTCAATTTAGTTTCAAAAGAATAATTTACTAGATTCTTTATTGTGAGTAACTGTAGCCTGGCAGCACAGAAGTTTCCTGTGATGGAGTACTATCAAGGAAATTTTGTGGTAATTTCTTTTCGGCTTTCTTGGCCTTTGAACCACAGCTGAATTTTATTGCTGACCTGAACTTGTCAGGGTCCAGTCTCCTTGCCTTGTGAATAGTGAATGTTTCCTAGTGAACAAACCATAAGCTTTGCATAAGTGGGAAGTTTAGGATCAGTGTAATCATATTCACTTTCCCAGCAGGTAGTGACAAACCAATACATAGCAGGCATCAAAGTGTCCTTACTGTGCAGCATCTTACTGATACCTTATGACTGAAAACTGGGGCAGATGTGCATGTTTGTAAAGCGTCCATCATGCTTTTTCTGTGTGCTGTGAAGAGAAATCTTCAAAATCAGTACACGGAGAGACAAAACCTTAGATTTGCCTCCATCTGACTTCTGACACATTGGAAGTTCAAACATTCCAAAATTGCATGAGGATATTTGCTTAATTTGTGAATTGAGCAGCAGTGCCCTTTGCTGCTCTTGGAATGCAGAGTTACCCCATTTGCAGTCAAGGATAGAAAGCAGATTGCAATCAGTCCACAGAAGCAGAGACTGGGTTGATGGTGGATACCAGGTGTTCAGGAAAATGGGATGCTCTGGGCATAGCATGCTTGCTAATGGCTAGGCGTATTTGTCCTCATGGAAAATATCTCCTACTTTCCTTTGAGTGCAAATAGTTCAAAGGGATCAAAAGACAAGGAGGTATGAAAAAGGTCATAATAAAGAAGCTTTGGCTGTGTTACTTTGTCACATCTAGAGCTGCTGGTTGTTCTAAACAGCCATTCCCTTCACCAGACTGTTTGGAGGGTGCTATAACCGCCCATGGAAACACATCCTACAGAGTATTGCTAGGCTGTGACAGCCCAGCTGAGATCTCTTTCTTAAAGAAGGTAGGTGGTCTTCCTCCAGACCCTTTGGGTGTCCCAGACGTGTCCAAATAAACTAGTAGCTAGTGAAATAAAATTATTTTCTGGGGAAAAAAATTGTCAGCTGTGCACCAGGCCTCATTTGAGAGTGTTTAAATATCTATTGATTAAGGAGCCTGAATAAAGAACGTCAAGTGTAATATCCAGCAAGGATATTAAGTGTAAACAAGAATGGATAATTCAGAGAGAAGCTCAAACTGCCTGGGTGGTACTCCCCAGCAGAAAGAGCCATTGAGTTTGTCCCCACGAGGGTGCAAATCAATCGCTCCCGCCTTGCAGAAGCCGACATTGGCACCAACCGTAATGTCCCTGGAAAACTCCGACTGCAAACAGAGCAGTAGCACAGAGCAGTGATGGATTTATTCTCATTTACCCAAGTCTCTGCAGAGCTCCTCTACATAAAATCTGTTTACCTTGTACTCTGTTCCAAGACTACATTTTGTTCCTAATTAAGAAGGTAAATCATAAAACCTAGTTATGAAACCAGTATTTTATGTAACTAAGTATCAGCTGGGTAAACATTTATCACTTCAGTTGTTCCTGGCAGAGTGAGCCTGGAATTTTATGGCCCTAATACCCAAGTCTTAATTAAAATATCTTTGACTTTTTCCTTCGGATGCATTCTTCTCTCTGTGGGTTTTACAAAATTAAGCAGGTACTGCCACATTTTAATTGTTTTTAGCTAATCAATTTGTTTTGTGATAGACTAGATGATCTATCAGCCTAAAGCAACAGTATAGGAAAATCTAAACGCAATTAAAAAGGAAGTAGTCAGACACTCCATTAGTTGTGTACTACATTAGGAAGGCTCTGTAAGTTGAGGAATTTCTAATTCTACATATACAGGGTTTACTCAGTCAACTATAAAACTGACAAATACGGTATTTTGATGTCTTCTTTTCCTATACTTTTTTTCTGTTCCCTACAGTGCCAAGAGGATGAGAAAAAGGAGATGGAAACCAGCAGGACTTAATTACATTTGTGTTATCAGAGTGTAAAAGCCCAATTAAGAGTAATCATACTGAATTTTAAAGTATGTTTTCTCATCTAAAAAATAAAACATTCAAAAAAAAGGAGAAAAAAAAATCATCTCGATTCAATAAGTACTTGTGAGTATTTCTAAGCTTCAGCACAACATTTTGTATGTCTTCCTTTGAGCTCCAGTGCTTCTGCTGAGCTTATTTGAAAGTGACACTGAAAATTTACCTCAGTACAATTATTCTGAATTCGGTTTTGTTCTTTATAAATGTTAATTCTGAAAGATCCTGTCCTCCTGTTCATGTCTTTCCTCTTTATTTCTGTCTAAACACTTGTGGAGCCTAGAGCAGCATGTTCCTAAGATTCCTCCAAGGTTTTGACTCCTGGGTTGGATATGGTCAGTCCAGGGGAAGCCAGAATAGCTGTACACCACCCGTGCCCACTCCCAATGCCTTTTCGTATTGAGATGTGAAATGCAACTGTAAATATTTTGAGGTTTCATCCCTTTTAGGCTGGTACACAGCATATGACTCACTGGCTGCTGCACAGAGCCTGTGTTTGCTGTTGCAGAAAGCAGATGATACTGTTGTTACGCACAATCACTTCCACCCACCCTCGTGACTCACCAGCACGTCACCAAACAGGATTTACATCAGTTTCAAAATATATCTCCATTACCATTCCCATCTCAGCAGATTACTTATTTCTTCCTTCCACTCCTTCTCTGAATGACGACAACACGGCTGTGTTTTCCTCTCGGAAGCAGAGCAGGGCCGGAGGCTGCTCCTGCCTGGTTCAGCTCAGTTTGCCAGAAGCCTTTTGCTTACAGACGGAGCAGAAGCGCCGTGCTGCAGGGCTGCGTCGTCCCTCTCCATCGAATGACCAAGCCCTTTTCATCATCCACCAAGTCTGTAAATGGTGTCTGTAAATGGTGACGACTCAAGGGCTGCTTGACTTAAGACAGATTCATTTGTCTCAGTTTAAAATTGTTACGCTTTTTAACACCATAGTCAAGCAAACTGCAATGGGAAGTCCGTCAATTTGGCAAAGAAAAATGAAGAAAATCTTTTAGAAAAGTTAGTTCTTCTCCTGTGGTAACACACTACCTCAGTCTTGTGGAATCACCTGGTGATGATAGTAAATAACTAAATACATTCTTATTTATTTGAGGAATTCTATTAAATTACGAATTTCATGGTTCTCTGCTCTGGCATGCTTTGTGTCTAAATGTGAGTAGATAACATTTAAGTGTCTTTGAATATTTAGGCTTAAATTAAATTGAGATTGGATGGATTTGCAAATCTGAACATGTCTGGAAATTAGGAAATTTTGCTCTCTGCCTCATTTGCAAACCTGCAAAAAGGGAATAGTCCAGCCTTTGTGTTGCTGCTAAAATAAATACACACATTGTATGGGATACCATGCCAGTACACCAACAAGAACATATGTATAAAAGCTAGGATATGTATAAACGCAAAGAGGTCTATCAAGAAGATCTATCCTGAGAAGTATCCCAGCTGCTTTTGAGGAGGCATGGGCTCATTCAGGCTGAGAACATTCTCTGAATTTTTGATTCACCCAGCCACTCTTTTCAGAAGGAGCTGTGCTGCGGACCAAAACACTGCTGGAGGGTATCTTGTCGTTGTCCACTAGGTCTATCCATGACATCCTTTCAGTGCCCAGGTATTCATTCAGCTTCACTCTGCCCCTGCTGTGTCCTGTGGGTGTATTGTGCTACACCTGTGCAAGCAGAGCAGCCCGAGTCAGCTGGCCCAAGAGGAGAGACCAGCAGCTGGGGAGGCACCAAGTGTCTGCTCTTTGCACACTTGATGGTTGAGACAAAGCCATGAGCCTCAGTCTGCTGTGTCTGACCACAGCTGGATCACTGATACAATCCCAGTGCACTCAATTCTTGGATGGCTCACACTCAGCAGAACCTTTGTTTCATGTTCTGTGTGCGATTCACCATAAGGATAGGGAAAAATTCCACAAATTTAAATAGCTTCAGGAAAGGTTAAAAAGCAATAGCAAAAAAAAGAAAGCACCTTTGCAAAACAGTGATTTGCAGAGGGCTCCAGGTAAGAACTGCAGCTTGAGGAGGTTGGAGACATCACGGTGTGGAAACAAAGCCCTTGGGATTCAGTTAGAGATGAAGACATGTAACCCTATCTATGGCCCACTACAGTCCATGGGGATCTAAGGAATGGAGAAGTTCAGCTGCTCAGCCAGAGGGGATTCAGGTAGGTAAGCAAAGCACTTAGTGATCCAGGTAGGATCCAGGTGGATATGGGCCTCCCACTGACCTCATGTCTTACCTATTATCCTACATTTGATGATCTTACAGGTCTTTTCCAACCGAAACAATTCTGTGATTCTACCAGCAGATCTCAGCTGCTTTATGGTGTTTGAAATGGCCCTGGGCACCCCGGTTCACACCGTGCTAACGAGCTGCTCCTCGGGCTGTCTATGGTGAGAGCTGAGACAGCCAGCTTACATGCAGACAACATCATTTTTGCTGTCTAGAGCTGAATTTCACACTTTGGTTAAGCTGCCTTCTGTTTGCTAACTCTGCTCCTTCCATTCTTCTGCAGGAAATGCTCACATCCTGGTTCCTTTGCCATGTTATGCAAAAAGGTTGGCTACTTCAAAACTTACCGCTTTGAGATATTGTCCTTTGCCAATATTTGCTTAAGATAAGACAAGGTGTTAGTAATTACATGAAAAAAATAGTTCTGTAAAGCAGCTGATCCACTTCCAGAGGTTGTTGTGAAATTCACAACTATCTTCTGAACCTTGAATTTCATTGTTGTAGAGGTCCTCCTGTTGTGAGTTCGTTGGTTTTAGTTTGGGTTTTTTTGGTTGTTGTTTGTTTGTGGGTTTTGGTTTGGTTTTTTTTTTGTGGAGGGAGTTTTTGTGTTTGATTTTTGTGGGGATTTTTTTGTTTTTTTGGGGTTTTTTTGATTTTTTTTTGTTTGTTTGTTTTTTGGGAGAGAGAGATTTTAATTAGAAAATAGTTCAAGAGGAACAATGTACTCACACAGTTATTTTAGACAAAAATGGATTTTCTATTATTATTCTGGTTTGATTATTACATTCCTTGGGGTCAGCTGTGTGAGAGCCAACGAGAGAAACAAAGGCCTGAATCAGGAGCCTGAACTGTCCTCTAGCAAAGCAGAACAGGAAAATTATAGGTTTGATTTAGCATTTTGAGTGCAATGCAAGTCTGACAGAAACAAGTGGCAAGAGATCATTAACTGAAATGGGGATGGCACGTAACCTGCTCATTTTACCTTCAAGTTTTGAAGTGCTTGAATGAGAAATGTACTTTTTTATTACAACAGCTTTTTTCACAGGAACAAAAGAGAATCCTTTTCTACCTGTCTTAAGTAATACATTTTAATAAGGCCAGCTGAAATATTTAATAAATCTAAAACTGATTTTTGAGAATTAGAAGTGGGGTTTTTTTAAAAGAATGTAAAGTTATTTTTACCTAGTTATTGTCTTAATATATTTCCCATTAGAAAATATCCTAAAATAATTTGAAACCACTACTTTACAGCACTAACCACAACAATTTTTAGAAAAATACCAAGATGCAGGTACCATAATCCATTCTGGTATCAGCTGGGCTAATTCTTCCTAAATTGTTTAATCATCGATTTTCCACAGAGTTTGGTCCCACTTAAAAACACTCAGAGTATTGGGTTTGAAACTGTTATTTGTATTACTAGTGACTGCCACAGCAGTCACAGTGTTGAACACAGTGGCAGTAAATGCCTATTCAGCATCTACAAAAAATACACCCAAGCCCATGAGGTGTGTTGGTGTTTCAAGATGGCTTTAGTGCTGTCCCCTCCGAGACACAATTCCAAAAGGTTTGGTTCTTTCATCCATCTTCATTCATCTACAGGGCCATTGGACCACCTCATATCTTCAGAGGAAAGTCCTTTGCAAAAAGTGTCAGCCAAAGCGCTCTCTGCCAAAGCTGAGCAAAGCTGTTTTTCTAAACCTCAGCATTTCCACAAGGTGAGAAGCCCAGGTCAAGACCGGAGGGAAATTGGATTAAAAGCACCTCTAGCTGGTGACAAAGATGCTCATAGCTATGCACTTACAAGCATTTTTCTAAATTCTTATGAAAATTTAGCCACTACCGGTGTGTCACACATTTTTAGAAACTAACCATTTTGGACAGTTTAAGTGAAGAATTCATATTACACCAGTTTGGTATTCAGGAAGAAACTTAGTATTTCTATTTCATTCTGATGAAGTAAAATTGATATAAGCTTTATTCTTCAAAGTTATGTACCCCAGTTAAAAACATCACTGATTTACTATTTATCACAGAATTGTTCATCACTATTAATTTCAGATTTTGCTGCCACCAGGAATTAAAATCTGATGTTTTACAGTTTCTCTGCAAGTGCAGACACATGGACCCTTACAATACTCTGCTGACATTATAGTTTCATGAGTGCAGAGCCAGGATCCATCAGCACAGCAATGGTGTCAGAACTAATCCTTTTTAGATGTGGAAATACACTCAGAAAGTGCTACAAAAGCATGTTAAGGCAGACCCTGCCACTTCACACCAGGCTGTGTGCAGGTAACAGGAGTGGCAGAGTAACTGCATCCCACTGGTTCAACACTATTTCAAATGGAAAATTATCTGCTGGAGGAAGAAGGAAACCAAAAATACTTATTAGTTTAGAGCAAATGACAGTAAGGAATTCCTACAGGCTGAGGCTCTGCATCACAGACATTTCTCTCTGTGCACAGACTAATCATTGTGGTCTGAAAAAGTAAATTTAAATTTGGTCTTACAGTGTCTCTAAAGGTGCTGAGCACTTCTAAGCCATCTGAATGCCCAGTGCATCAGTGACAGGCCAATAAAGCCTCCGTGGTGCCATATTGGCAACAACACCTCTCCCACAACGGTCCCAGAAGGAGTACAGGCCTGTCACTTAGGGATGAACTTCTCTCTGGCTGCATCTGCTGCGTATTTCCTGTTGCATTCATCTAAGCTCCTGATGCTTGCTTTCATGTTTTTTCTGACATCTATTTAGCCTTGAATTAAGCTGAAAGAACACTGACCTAGGTAATTCTGATCCACAGTTTCAGAAGGGGTAACTGGAATTTTTATGGATAGTTTGACTTCAATAACTGGTGAAAATTATGTCTTTTCATCTTGACTATTTGCTGTACCATTAGTAACTGAAAATCCATATGTAATTTAATATTTCCAGACCCTTAACCAGTGGAGCATAATGAGTAGATTGGCCAGGAATCAGCCTGTCCTTTGCCCCACAATACTTTGAGGCATTGATGATTGTTGCAGCATGGTGGGCCGCAAGTCCCATGCTCCAGAGCCTGGTCCAGGTTGGATAAGCCCTTATGAGCAGATTGCAAGTGTCTAGTAACAACACACAACACAGTCAACAAATACATTGTGAAATATAACCAATTCTGAAACAGTATTGTCCAAGAAATAGCTTTAGTAATGGCTACAAGCTTTCACAAGGGTGAATGTGGTAAGTTAAGCTGTTGTTTAGTTATGGGAGATAAAGACAAGAATGCATCTGAATTTAGGTCAACCAAGTGCGGACTGCAGGTACTAAACACTTCTAAGAAAACCAGGCTGTTGAGAAGAGATGAAAAATATCATTTAGCAACATGAAAACATTCAAAACTGCAGCCTCTGGTAGACTGGCAGTTTATAAATACAAAAGGAACAAGAAAGGGGAAGAGTAGAAGAATGTAAAGAAGTGGGAAATAGGGGAAAATGGGAAAGTTGGAGTTGCAGAAGGACACTAAGAGATTCAGTAAGGAACATGCAATGACCTCGGACAGAGTAATGTAACCAAGGTGATGTGACAGAGCAGAACAAGACTGGGTAGCAAGAAGGGCTAAAGCCCTGCCCCTGGCTGCTCTGCTGTGGGAAAGCAGGGCCTTACCAAGTGAAATTGTCCCATGTAACCAGAGTGACACTTCTTACAGTTGCTTTCTCCATCATGTTTACAGGTGAAGTTTGGTTGAAAACAGCTTTTCTGTTTTCTCTTAGCCAAAGGAGGTAACCTGAACATGGGAAAACAGGTGGAGTTCAGCTGGTCCAGCAGTCAGATCTGCTTTGGGCTGATGCTATTGCTTACACAAGGCAGAGAATGGCAAAACAAATATGTGCAAGATAAAGTAACTGTGTCATGATTCCCACAGTGCCTCTGTCCCCAGATGCCAGGAATTCTTCCCGAAGTGTTTGAAAGGAAAAGGCAACATTCTGACAGGCTCTACTAGAAATCATCAAAGCCCTACATTTTGAATATTTGATTTAAAAATCTAAGTTTGTAGTAGAAAGAAAACTTAGTAGCTCAGGAACTACAGGAATATTTTCACACATCAAAAAACTCACAAATCTATTTAAAAAGAGAAAAAGATTAAAAGGCCTGCATTAAAGTTCTACAGTCTTCAGCTGCAGGATCACTCCTGTTGCAATGGGTGTGGAGCAGGGTTGAACATTGCAAAAGGAGATGGTACAGAAGGTTGGAAGCTGAAGACTTTTGCTTTGATGGCAAATGCATGTGATCCCTCAAATTCCTTCATTTAATATTTGGTAAAATAAACAGTAATAGTAAACAGTGTAGTCAAAGAATCTACTTTTAGAATATTGAAATCTCATCATGTACCTTAAATTAGACATACACCATTTTAAGTAGCAATTCTGAGTCCACCAGAATTCTCTTCCACTGTTGGGACATGCCAACCACTTCAGGTTCTTCAGTGGAAAGCTGGATACATGCTTGGCACCACAAGAATCTCTAGGGAGTATGGGGAAGCAAAACATAGTAATTATGGGCAATATTAAAAACTTCCTTGGTACTATGAGACCACAAGACCATTCAAAGTCCATCAGTTCAAACTCAAATCATTCAGCAAAAGCTTCATGAGAACTTTATCCTGGCAGTTATTCGAGAGCAGCTCGAGGTCGCTCTCTAGAGGTGAAAAATACAGATTTCATTTCTGCAGATGATGCAACCAAAGCAATTCGTCAAGGAGACGTGAGAGCATACACCTGGACAGAGTTAGACAGGAGAGATCCTTGAAGAGCCTCCAGAGGACAAAACCTAAACCCACTACATTTTCAGAAAAGTGATACTGAGGCGAAAAACGAGCGATCAGCCCTATGACAGTGTGCACACACACTGCTCTTCGTAACTCTTTAGCATGAAAGTGTTGTCATCTGTTCAAAGCTGGCTCTCCACCATCTCCTTTTGCCTAGCGTAGTTTCCCCTGTAGTTTTCTCATTGGCTCTGTCCAACGCAGAACTGCCCAAAAGTATCCACACAGCCACAGCTTCCCAGGTCCCACCACCACCATCTCACCCAGTGTCTCAGGGAAATAGAGCATTGCAACAAGCTGCTTACAGACTCAAAAGAACCTCCGGAAAACCACATTCAACTCAGTGAAGTTTCAGGAATACAAATATTACACTTGTATTTCCCCAGAGCCTACAAAATGTGAGCTTCTTAAAACACAAACCCCAGACCTCTGCAAGAGGAAACATTCATGATTTAGTCTATCCGTGATTCTTGTCATTAATGCCACAGTACAGAGAGTGACGAAGTTCATTTGTTTATACTGAAGCAACATTAAACGATCCCAGGCAGGGATCCTATCCCCATGAAGTGAAGCGTGATATCATTTGCTTCTGACTCATCTCACAATTGTGCTCTGAAAGATATTTAAGTCAGTATAAGATAAACTACACACTGTCTGCCTGGAAACAAATACTAAGCTGCTGGCAAATATTAGAGTCTTTCACTCCAAGAATCCAGTCCTGGTTGGGCAGAAGACAAACACCGAAATTGTTGACATAAGTGATGGAGCACAATTCAAACATCCCTTCTGCAGTGGGAGTTCTGCCAAAAAACCACAATTAAAGTACAAAGATATCTGGGAAGAAGTTACTTTCTAAACACTTCTGCTCAGAAACAGACACTGCCTGCAATGTCTTTCTATATCTAATAGTTCAGCAGATCATAGATACATTTATCTTTCAGAAAGCTTTCAAAGTCATCAATATGTTTATGAAAATTGAATTAATACAGAGGTTTAAATGCTAAGCATTTCATAATATTATATATTAAAAAAGAAACCAAAACAAAGATCCCACATCTGCTGGTCACTGTGCATTGCCATATCCAAGAGCTATATTCCTTACAACAAAAATTGCCCCACACAGAAAACAAGTGTCTGCACACTGCAGAGGCCCTCACAACCCTCTGCTCAAGAAAATAATTAGTCTCAAGAGCACCTTATCAATGTTTATTCATACTGATGGGAGGGTGTAAAGAGAGAGTCTGACTTCTCAGTGGTGCCCATGCAGAGACAATGGGCACAAACAGAGACATCTTGTCCTGTCTGAACAGAAGAGTTTTACTACCTAAGTGTTTGAACACCAGGGAAGATTGCACTGAGAGGGTTGTGGAGTATCCAGTCTTGGGAGATTTTCAACCCCTTACTGGACACAGTGCTGAGCAATCTGTTCTTCCTGATCTTACTTGAGGAGGGAGGACTAGATGATGGTCGTCAGTGGTGCCTGCCAACCTCAACCACTGCCAAGCTGTGGTGTGTCTCCTTAGTGCTGAGGTGAAGGGACTAACGACCTCCTCGACCCATTGGCAGTGCTCTTCCTAAGGTGTGCTGCTTAGCCTTCTTCACTACAAGCAGACATTGCTGCCTTACACGCAAATTTTCCAAACTGAGTTCTGGGTCCTTCATCTGCAAAAATGCTTCCCAGCCAGTTGGCTACCAGTTTGTACTGGTATATGGCCAATCTAGTATTCTTCCCCAGATGTGGGACTTGACATTCCCCTCTCATTAAGTTCCCACGTTCCTACTTCTGCAGTGTATTGAGGGCCTCTGAACAGGGACCATTTGGTATATGAGCCTTTCCTTCCAGTTTTGTGTCACCAGCAAACTTGGTGAAGGAGCACTGTCCCATCACCCAGGTCATTAACAAAAATGTTAAAAAATACTGGCCCCAGTATTGGACCCTGGGATATACCAGTAGTAACTAGTGGCTTCTGCATGGACTTTGTGCCACTGATTACAAGCCGTTGGCCCCATAAATTCACCTACTTTTCAGTCCACCTCACCATGCATTTACCTAGTCTGTACTCCATCAGTTTGCCAATGATGCTACAGGAGACAGCACCAAGGGCCAAGATAAACCAACATCTACTGCTCTCCTCTCATCCATCGATCCAATCACCTCATTGCAGAAGTCCAGCAGGTCGGTGAGGCACAAATCCAGGCTGACTACCCTTAATCACCTTCTTGTCCTTGGCACAGTTTGCTCCTTTGTCCTTCCCAGAGATCAAGGTCAGGCTGGCCAGACAGTAGTTCCCCAGATCATCTTCTTGCCCTTCTTCAAGATAGAGTGACGCTTGTTTTCTTCCAAGAAATTTCTTGTGGTTCATTTTCCTTAAAGTTCACTGAAATCTTCTCCTGCTCTGACCTCAGCTATGGTGATGCTCCCCCATAGCCCCTCCTGTTCACTAACAAGTTACTAGGTCTGCTTAACTGCCCCTTCTACAAGCTCCTGGCTACTACATTCCCTCTGCCTCTCCCCGGTTCTCTGCTCATTCTTATTCCCAGTCTTGGTGATCCTGGAACTCACTGCAGGTATTGCTTGTCACACAATTTCATTACTAAGTTTTATTTGTCAGCTTTCAAATGGCATCCATCAGCATTTCAAGATCTATGTTACGTTTATGAAAAGACTAGTACATTGCTATTTTAGATACTTTTCCTATGCAGCAGCTGTCTCCCCTTCTCAGACTTTGATTACAGACATGCAAATTGTAACAATCCAGTTATGTCTGCTTTTCCTGTTAAGACATAAATCATCTGTTGTTACTTAATTATAAGAAAAATAGAATTCCGATACTCCTCATATTCCAGACTATACTATGTTTTTAATTTCTTCCACAAATTACTCTCTAACCTAATCACTTGGCATGCTTCTTGGAAACAAAATGAAACCTTTCCATTTCTACAGTTTTAACCTTGTTTCATTTGCCAGAAATCTTTGAAGAACCAGAGAAATACAATAAACTGTAAAATGATGTGGCTTTGGTTCTAGCCTTTCCCTATAAATCAAATCTAACACAGACTGACTCCCAGCCCCTGTATCCAAAGTATCCCTCTTTACCACTAGAAAGGCCCAATGATATCCAGACACCAGCTATTCCAGGCTGGTTACAAACACTTAATACTCTGCAATTTTCCCTTCTTTTAAACAGCAGTTCTGAGTCTACTCAGCAACAGGTAATGCCAGACTAGATACATCATTGAAAGGAAAAGCACTGCAGGTATTTATTTCCCTGCAGCCCACAGAGGGGGCCACAGTGGAGTAGGAACTGTCCTGCAGCCTAATTAGAGGTCTGTGCCAGAGCACATATCCACACTGCAGCCTCCGGAGGACCCAAATCAGAGCAGGTGGACAAGCCCTGAAAGAAACGTTGACTCAGAGAGGACCTGTGCTAGACTAGGTTTACTCTGAAGGACTGCAGCCTGTGGAAGGAGCCATGCTGGAGCAGGGGAAACGTGTGAGGAGGAAAGTAAAGCAGAGAGGAATTATTATGAATATATGATCGTAACCCGTATTCCCCATCCTTCTAAGCTCCTGGACAGAAATACAGAGGTTAGGAGTAAAGCTGAGCCTCAGGAAAAAAAAAAGGGGATAAGTACTTTCACTTTTTGTCTGCTTCTCACAAACCAAGTCTTCTTGAACTGGCAATAAACTTCTGCAACTCTGACTTTCCCATCTTCCCCAGGTCTAGCCTGCTTTGCCTGTGACAGTAACTGGTAAGCAATCTCTGTGTCTTTATTTCAACTCAGGAGCTTTTTCACCTTGTTTTCTCCCCTGTCTCATTAAGCAGGAGTAGTGAGAGAGCAGCTGGTGAGTAACTGGCCACCAGCCAAGGTCAACCCACCACAACCTCCCATGAGAATTTCCCACATTCAAACTTGCATCCTTTGCCTCTCCTTATCACCGTGTACCACTGAGAAGTGCTCAGGCACATCAGAAGGCTCCATCTTCTCTGTATCCTCTGTTCAGGCAGTTGTAAATATCAGTAAAATATGCTCTTTGCTTTTCCCATCTCTTCCCCAGCATGGAGAGACATAATTCTCCCAGTCACAGTGTCACATGCTCCACCTCCCTGACAAGCTTGGGTAGCTTCCACTGGACTTTCTCCATTGTGGTACCCCATTTCTTGCATTATAGAGCCCAGACATGACCTTACAAGTGCCAAACACTGGGGAAGGATGGCTACCCTCTTGCCAACAGCCATCCCAGGAGATGGCTGGCCACAGGCACAACTAGCTTCCTATGAGCAAACCCAGCTCCTTCTCTGCAGTGTTGCTTCCTGGCTAGTCACGCCCAGCCCAGACTGTGCCATAAGGGTTATTTGTCCCCCAGCACCGGACTTGGCAATTCTCTTTGCTGAAGTCTGTGCAGTGCCTGTCAGCCCATTTCTTCAGGGTTTCCACATCTCTCTGTTTTTCAGCATATTGACTGCTTCCCTCACTTTGGATGGTGGTGTCATTCTGTTGTCCACCTGCCCTTTGCTTCCATTCATTTCAGAAGGATCTAAGGCTGATTGAGCAGGCACCAGTATCTTGAACAGGGCCAATTACACAGCAAAGCAGTTCATACAGTACTTACTGGAAACCTAAGCCTTTATCCGCACTTGTTTGTAGAACGGCTTTGAAAACAAAATCAAAAGAGAACTAAGGTAAGAAGAGAGACAACAGTTTAGCCTGATTCCTCCTGTGATTAGAGAGGCAGGACAAAAACCCCCTCTTTACCTTCAAGCAGTATATGTGTTATAGTGGGCTCAGAATCAAGATGACGACCTTTGTGTGCAGCAGTAACAAAAGCCAGTGGAAGAGGCAGAGCTGGGTGGTAAAACCCTTCCACCTGGGCACACTTTAACAACCCGGACAACAGTAAACAGCTGTTATCTTCTGTAAGGAAACGAGAAGTGGGAGAAGCAGCAATGTGACCACAACAGGATACCTGATCTCGCTATTTCCCTTTTAGTCTATAAAAATAGGAAGAAAAGCAAATATAAATGTACACAGCAAATATTTTCATAGATGTCAAACCCAGTCAAAATCAGTAGCTAGATGCAACTCTTGCACTCAAAAGCTAGACTTCTCTTTTAACAATTAGAGATCTCAATGTAGGCTTACAAAGTCAGCTAATTCCTCAAAGGTGCTGCTGGGTTATGATTAGAGATCCCACAGCTGAAAGCTCTATACTGCTTGGAGCCACAGCACTGATATTTTCAGTTAGGGACTAAATGAGAAAAGAATACAGTGGTTACAGTACTTCAAATACTGATTTTGACAAATCAGCACTCCTCCAGTCTCACTCTTGATTCAAGTCCGTTTTAAACAGTACTGCAGCTTTTACTACTCAAACAGGTAGAATACTTGTAATAGCTGCTACTGAAATAAACAACTCCTCTCTATACACATTAAAAGGAAGCCATCACATTCCCTGTGTGGTAGAACAGATGTCACAGAAAAAAAGTGAGCATCTAATAGTACAGTATTCAAGGCCATAAAATAATCTCAAGCTTCAACTGATTTAAAAGAACAAAGAATTAGCAAAAAATCCCAGCTCAGCCTAGCTTGTTAGCATCCCAGCTTGCCACCATCTTCCCAATAATTGTCTCACGTCTCTACTTTAGAGTCACAAAGACATAAACATGAAAAACATTCATACACATGTGCAGGGGCCAAACAACATACTTGAGCATTACTGTACAAAGCAAAATTAATTCCTGCATCTCTTAAAAGTACTTGTGCTGAAGCCAATTGCATTTCTGTAACCAGTGCATGCAGGAGCAGCACTATTAAAGACTTAACACATTGCTTCACTTTAGACACAAGTATCTGCAATTTTACACGGTACAAGAAAGTGACACATTTGCACAGGTATGTTTATTTTTCCCTGTGTTTACAGTGCATCAATTGTAATTTTAAACCATTCAGAAAGCACGATTTCATACCAATTTTACATACTTTACATCACAGTTCAACAACGTTAACACAGTTGTATCTACTAAATCAAATGAACAAAATGGCCATGAACATTTACACTAGTCTTCTGTAAACAATTTTTTTTTATAAACAACAGTAAATGGAATTAACACAGACCACCATATGAAAGAGGGATAAGCTTTTCCTTAAATAAATCACTCTGTTTATAAATACTTCAATTCTCTCAATATACATTTACAGACATAGTCGATTAAAAGCTGGTTACCTACACTGTCCTTTAAAAAGAAAACGTCTAGAGATGGACCACGGTGTGTTCAATTCACCTAACATAAGAAGCAAGCATATGATTAGTAGAATGTTAAAAGTATTACTGTACTTCAACCTCACTTCTGTTTGTTTACACCAACACTGAGAAGATTGTCATGTTAGGGAATTTTTACTTGAATTCCAGCAAATTACAATCGATCTTGTAGTACACATATGGGTAGTACTCCTGTTGGCTGAGGTTTAAACCTGGAATATCCATAGTTGCCTGCAAATAAAGTTTTGAAACCAGTTATACTCTTACAATTCAGACTCCTATTAAGAAGTAGATGAAATATTCATGTTTTAGAAGCAAACAGGCCAGGTAAGACTTCAAGCTTAAATTTTCACATTCAAGTGACTGTTTAAATAACAGGTAAAGTTAGAATGTCGACAAATGACTAACAGTATTTTTCAAAAGTAAATACAAAGTGCTTTTTCAAAATTAAGTAGTTCTGTATCAATAATTCACATCCATTGCTATAGTAAACACATCATCACCACTACATCTAAATACTGTCAGTTTCTGATAAGAATGTTAGGGTGCTGAATGATCCAGGAAGTTACACTAAGTTCAGCATCTTTAATTTTCACCTAAATTGTCTCACATCCTCTTTCCACAAAAAGGCCTGGAAATACATTACATACAATATAATGTTAAGAATCTTCTTAAATTCAGCTAAACTCATGGTATCTTAACTTTTAAGTATGAAAATCACTGCTTTTCAAGACAAAGCAAATTAGTAGAATAAGCCTCCAACAAACCAGTTTTACACATGAAAATGAGACCTCTACCGATGGAATGGCTGATTCCATTTTGACAATGATTCAGCCTTCTTCAGCAGAGGACTACTATGCTAACTTGCAGTCTGTATCTTTCTATCAGCAGTAGGAAAGAATGCAGTAAGAAGAAATTACATGTGACTTTTAAACCAGACAGCTCTTCAAATGTTTTGGTTGCAACTTTAAATAACATCTGCCTTGCAAAAGTGTAAAACAGAAGCACCATTTTTTTAAGGAGACAAAATTCTCTGTACTGTGAGAAAATGAAGGATATGGAGAGGTACAGCTTTTTAACGATGCCAATAGACTTTTTCCTTTGTTTAAACATACTAGGAGCAGTTAAAAAATACTTACATCAATGATAGCTGCTGCACTGCTGTCAAGATGTTTGTATAAGTCATACAGAACTTCCCTCAGTTTCTTCATTGTTTTCTTATTAGGCTGAAGCAGCATTGCCTGGAAGTTAACTGGCAAACCGTACCTGAGGAAGTCAAGTAGAAAACTATGGAAATGCTGAAATAAACTTTCTTTCATAATTCAAAGCAGAATTTTATTTTGACAAAGAATCCTGTTGCTGAAGAAGAAATTCTGCTCATTTCCATTTTTGCAAAACTATTCTGTGTCTACAATTCATAAGGCATCAAAAAAGTAGTTCAAGTTTAGAATAACAAAACACAAGCCTAAATATTTTTTAAATAATTTTAAATCCTTGAGTATTTAGTATAATTCTCAATGTTACCTGAACTCTCAGACTAAACTTTGAATACTCTATTAGTTTACTTTGCTTATGACACTTGGTGGACAACAGAGTCTCTACTTAATCCTCCTTTCTAGGAGTGTGGAAACAGCTGCCAACATTCCAATCAAGTTCCGCTTTCTTCTTTACTCAAGTTTTGTCTTCACAATAAGGCCATAGCAGCACGAATGCAAGTTAATGTGATTTGTTTTCTTTTTCTCTTGTGTTTTTAGCCTTTTTGAGAAGTTGTCATAAAGGAGAAAAACAGCTTTCCCTTTGCTGACCATGGTAGGAACGTCCTCAACTATAAAAAATAAAGGTCCTTCCTTTGCAGAACACCTACAGCTGTTCTTGACTAGTAGCTACACTTGTGAATAGGTATGAAGAAAAAAAGCAGAGAAATTTTCTAGTAAGACTATTGAGTGGTTTCATACTGAAAAGTTTAGATTACAAAAGGCATGTCTTAAAGAAAAAGCATACATTTCATGATGCCAAACTGTGTTACTGAAAGCCCAAAGACTTTTTATTCTGAACTATTCAAATTTTCCATTTAAACATAAGATCTAGTTAGTTCTTGTTACAAGCAGCTCAGAAAGTAACCTAAAAATCAGCAAATGTGTCTCCCTGCTATGTACAGAGTATCTGTAACTCCTAAAGCCCTAGTGAAAAGACTATCCAAGGGGAAGATACACAATTATCTACCTCAAATATTTCACAACTGGCAACAAGAGCTATTGCCACCAGCTATTCTTACTGCCCTACTTTTTGCTTCCTCCTTCCCAGAAGAGCAGCATTTGCATGCTTGAGTTTGGTAAACCCAAGCTAGATGTAAATTCTTACCAAGTCTAGGAAGAAAATCACTATTCAAATCTGCCTTATTACCTTAAAACAGATTCAACAAAAACACGTAATGCTTTCACATGAATCCATGCAATGAAAGCTTCACTGAAATTAACTTTCAGCCACCGAACCAGAGGCCCCTGTGAAAGAGAAGAGGGAAAAAATAATTAGGCTATTCAAACACCAGAAACACACTCAGCTCATTATGCATGTTTAAGTAGCTACTCAATATCTGTACCATGATAATAAAGACAAGTTAAAGACAGAGCTCACTATGGACATAATGGCTCAAGAGTGTTTTGATACTAAGTAAAGAGAAATTTAATGAGACTTCCCATTGTCTCCTCACTTCCCCATCTCAGCTGTCGTGAGCTAACTATATTAAAGATCATTTTAATAATATCTGATTATGTAATTCAAACACTTGTCCATTTTCAAACATTTTCAGCTGCAATACCAGCCCTTGGTTCAATGCAACGAGGAGCACTTGTGCTGCAGGAAATTCAATTATCCCAGAGCAGATTAGCTGGATGGCAGGTTGGCTATATCATGTTATCCTTGCAATGCTTTCTGTGAATCAAAACTTCATGAAATTTTTATGTAGCAATAACAAGTCTTAGATGTCTCACATTTCTATAATGACCAGTTTATTAAGACTTACAAACTGTTTCTTCTTGTCAGTTGACAGCCTATTCATTTCTTCTTTATCAGCTTTCATCTCTTCTTCATTGTACTGGAAGTCACGGACCATAAATCTGCATTTGGAAGTGAATAAAATCAAAAGTACCTATCTAGAGATCCTTCAAAGCACGAGAGACACAATGCACACAAAATGAACCTTACTTATATTCTCTGGCTTTGTGCTTGAAGTCATCCACTGCCTTCCTGAACAAGGTGACATTACAAAGGTAACTGTCTTGGTCCTCAAAGAGTACACTACACAGAAAGAAAACAAACCAAGTGTCAGAATTAATCAGGTTCAAGTCAGCACAGATCAGTCACACAGTACCACAAGCTGTACTTTATTGCTACAAGGCAAGGACATAAATGTAGATAATTATACAGGATTTAGTTCCCAAATTAAGCACCTCATACAGAATGTAACTGACTGCTCTTAATTACTCCCTTCATAAATGGTGACAGCTTACAGTTCACATTTAGAGATGTCATCACTCAAAAACACATCATACGATATTTGTTCAAATTAAAAATTATTTAACAAAAAAAGCAATTGAAGCTGGTTTAGTACTTAAACATTTGGACTACAGATTTATTAGAAATGTGTGTTTTAAAGAAAAATGAAATGGATTTAAAATAGAAAAGTACACAAATTAAAAAGATACAGGTTGGCAAAACAAAACGTTTCTTAGGCTGTAAAGATGACCCCTAGATTTACTATTTTATAATTGAAAGTAATATTGCTTATTTTGAGGCTTTACCTTAGGAAAAAAAGCTTGAACAGATTTAGACTGTTCCTCAATGTCATGCTGTCTTCAACACAAGCATTATCCAACAGTTTAACAAGCTGCCTTTTCTTAAGCTAGCCCTAGGCCATGGTTTCCCAATAACTAAATAAGAACCACTAGCAGATCTTCCAAATATGAAGCTATCCAGAGTAAGTTCAGATTTTTTAACTGGCACAGAACTGGTAATATCAGATTTGCCTGATCAAAACCTCAGTCTGTCAGTTAAAATTAACCACAAATCGATGCTTTGTGCTACCTGTGGACTGAAGCCCTTAGTCTTGCCCATCACAGCACTTAGCACCAGCTTGATACCAGGGACCCAAAGAGACAAGCCACCTTTCTTTGTACACAACAAAACTGTTTACACTTCCAGTTCTCCATTCTTTGGAAGTTTTCAAAGAGTTCATACAACTTGTTTCAAGTCCTGTGAATATAGACCTAAAGCTTACAGGCCAGCAGCCAGGATTTTTTGCCTATCTCCACCACACTCCAGCTTGAAGCCGAATATACCTGACCAGAACTAGATTAACTTTTCAATTCTCTTACTCTTCTCACATGAGTTAAGTTTGATAACTTTGTTAACCCCTAGAGTTCATTTGAATCTTTCCTCAATTATTTCATCAGATAAAGCTATAAAGCTAGACATTTTGACAAGTTTTTGATCAATCTTTTAAATTCAAAGTCTCTCTAGATAAAGAACACTCCTGAAACATAGCACATGCAAATATGAGATTTAGCATTTAAAAACTTACTTGCTGGAACGTGGTACAACCATCTCTGCTAGTGTTTCATACTGCTTAACCCAGTCATTATAATTTAACCTAGAGAATACACAGGTTATGGTTAGACTTTTAATCTGAGATGACTGGATCAAGATTTTTTTTAAAAAGGTAAAAACATTTAATCATCACATCTTCCCTCTCAGGTGTAGGTGGTCAGAAATACTCAAGAAATGCTCAATTCTCCTCATGCTGTTTTTATAATTATTGATAAATAAACTATAGTGATAGCAAAAGTAACTTATTTTCAGTCTTCATGTCAGTTTACAAGTGCAACATTTTTTAAATCAAATAACTATGAAATTACATCATCATTAAGTATAGATGTCAGGGGACCAAATGGAATTAACTGTCAAGGTTAATCCTCATGCAACTCCGCTCTTTTGAGCAGAGGAATGCTTTTCCCACAATTATAAACAGGTTCCCTAGAGTCCTGCACTTGCCTGAAGGACTGGGAATTTTGGAAGCCCTGCCTTTCTGTATTTGGTTGTGAAGCGGTTACATCCTTTCAACAGCAAAAACAAGTTAAAAGAAAAATAACAGCTGAGATATATAACCACCTGCTTTCTGCTAAAGCCACCACAAAACTGTTTTTCCTTCAGCAGAATTTGACATGTGACAGACTCTAATGGCTCCGGTGGTAAAGAGAGCCAGTGGGCTTTTCATAAATTAGAAGCTCTCTTTGCTTGCAGCTCCAGAAAGACAGTCAAGGGCCATTTTCTCATTTTACAACAGTTTTGAGGGCATCTGTATCACCACTTTCCTTGGCCAGGGGAAAAGATGAGGTTTCTGTTGTTGAAATATTTCAAATAAGAACAGCCTGTTCTCCCAGTGAGCCTTTGACAGGACATAAGCAGGGTTCCAATGGCAGAGACTTATGTAAGTAAAAAAAAAAATCAGCGTTCAGGCAATCTAAAAATGTGCAGAGCAAAGCAGTAAAGAGTTCACTCACTAAGTGGTGAAAGTTGGCATAGTCCAACCAGGATAATTTAATGATTAAGCCTTCTAATGTAAAACAGTCATGTTTTTATTCAGCACTTATTTTCATAAGGATACCATCTGGAACATGACTAGTCATAGCAAACACTGGATGAGAGACATAAATCTAATATTCAGTTTCTTCAAGCAATTCATGAGCACTCAGCAGTCCTTATGATGAGTTTTTGTGAACAAAGGAACGCAGGCACATATGCTCACTTGTCTCTACTGAGCATCTCAACAGTTCTGTTTGCTCATCCAGGAAAGCCTCAAGTAAATTCAGATGTCATTCTTACAGTATCATAGGGTTGAGAGACCTATGATTTGATCTATATTTCTTACTGTATTCTGCTCTTAGAATGAATAAACTTACTTCGGCACAATCACTAATAATGTGACCAAATATTCTGAATCAAGCACAAAGTCCTCTTTCTTTACAATATCAGCAAGACTTCTGGTTAGCAAGCTTCCCCTGCAGAGAAACAAAGACAGCCAGAACAATTACACGTTTAAGAATTTAGTTTGTCATGATAACAGTTTCCAGTGTTTGATAATATAGCATTCTCAAAAATACATTTTACCTACACAATTGCTATTAGCAGAGCAAACAAAATGTCCTTATATGCATTTTATATCTCACTGTCCAAAGTCACTGAAATTTTTATCAGTACCTCCAGTGCTGTGCGTCACTTCCATATTGCAAATACGTCACACGCTTAAGTGGCCAACTTTTCTTTTTAAAAGTTATTTAAAACGGCAAGAACCATTAAATCCATTGACTGTGGATTCTAGTATACGGAGCCTCAGAGTTATAACTAACTCAGTAAAGATCTACATAAAGAACATCAATAAAAACTTCAAGCAGTGTATTTCCTCATATTCATAAATGACCAAGAACACACATAGGTTTAATGGCGTTCAGCTGACAAACTGCCATGGCTTAGCACAGAACTTATGTCTCACTCCTAAAACAGCTTGTCACGTACTGTCATTGGCATGCCCCATGGCTCTGAATCAGCCAGCAGGCTTGTGCCATTCACTGTAATGGCAGGGTTCAAGCAAATTCATCAACCACATCTGCACAGAAGAACTACTGTACCTCAACAGTACTTCAGATAATCATCACACGTACGTGACAAGACAACACGCAGTCCTTGTTTAATTTATTATCTGCGTGTACACAACAGCTGTCTCTGCTGGCAAATTCTGAGGGAAGAAAACCAGTTAAGTTGGAGCGAAGGAAAGACTTTCTTGTTTAGACAGGACATCTAAGTAGCAGCGTTACACACCACTAACAGCAAGCTCCTCTCAAAAGTTCCAGCAATTTATGCTATTTGTACATGCTTTTGTGATTTCTTAATTGCTTTTCAGTCGCAAGTAAGTTAACATTGACCAGACAGCTGGTAATACAGGTTCTTTTATAACAGCTGCTCTTCAAGATTGATACACACCTCAAAAATACATTAAGCTCAGAGCCTGTGTCACTCCACATTTTATTAAGTTTTCATGCTTAGATAACGTTCCCGCACTACATTAGCAAAAAATAATACAACTTACGCATTCTTTCTTTCCAAATTCTGAAGATTCCCTTTCAGATTATTGTATGCTGAGGCTCTTGCTTTTAGATCATTGTCAATCTGGTTTACTCCCTTAAAAATGAAAAGAAAAGGAACTGTGTATAAAGAACTAGAATAGAACTTATGTTCAGCTTGCCATTGCTGCTCAAGTAATCCTGGAAGATGGATTTGAGAAGGATGGCTTAATTAGCATGATTACCAAAAATGATTCATTCCCAGCTAGATAACTTGGCACTAAGTGGAAGAATACAAAACAAATGAAGCACTTTAGTACATCTTAAACTGCCAACCATACTCGTATCAGCGTGTACTCTTTACAAGGAAGTGTTTTAAAATCAGTGCACTCATTAACAGTTGGGTAACTGAAAGAACGTGGCACAGTGTTGGTCTGGCATTATAATGCTCCCTACTGCCTCCTTCACTGCCTCCTCATTACAGTATGGAGGTACAAGCATGAAAAAATTCCCAGGGACAAGTTTCTGAACACAGTCAAGGGGCTCTCCCTTTATATAGACTTAGACCACTGACAAAACATTTTGTTTGCATAAAACACTTCAGCTTGGAGATCCAGATAGGATTTTGTTTCCACAAAATAAATCTCTCTTAAAAGCAAGGTCACTTAATTAAACAGTGACCTTGTTTATGGTAACACCTAAGCTGGCTCATCTGTAGCAGGAATTCATCAAAAGCCTGAACATTCTGTTAGTTTCATGTAGCAACACATTAACAGCTTGCGCCTTTACAGACATGGAAATGCTTTAAACAAAATATTCTGAAAATGACAAAATTGAACAGAGGAGTACTTAAGGCTATTTGAATCCTTTGACTGATAGAACCTTTAGCAAAGCACGCAGAACATTTCAGCAGGTGTCACACAAGGCACATACCTTCATTAAAACTTTTTAATACTACAATAAGTAACACTAGCACCTTTTTTTTTACATCTAGAAGACAGCATTAAGGGGAAAATTAATCAGAAGATATTAAGCTAGTACCTTTGTGCATTTCAGCTCTTTCCCAGACTGACAACCTTCCCCTCTGCTTTTTCCAAAGATCAAGACTTTAAACAAGTCTAACTATGCATTACTTAATGACAAAACCCAAAAACCATTGATGCTAAACACTGACTTTACAAATCAGTTCCATTCACCATTTCCTAATTGATAATACTGTAATTTGCTCTCTAATTGTAGAGTCAATAGTCTCTTAAAAGATGACTCCTTAGACAAAAACCTGTTACTGCTGCTTTGACTGAAGTTTACTGTAAAAAACAACCAGGTTTGCTTCCTACTGAATGTTAGAGAATACAGAAGCACAAACCTCAATGTTACATCAGAGCTCTTGAAAATAAATTTTTGTAAAATTATCAAATGAAGCAACAATACAAACTTTCTTTTGGGAGCAGAATTGGTGAATAACTCACAAAGATCATTGCAGAAGGAGGCAGACTCATGGTATTGCTAGAGAAAGTGCGAGTCTAACATAGTGAGCCTATTTCTACACAGGTATTTAAACCACTCAGGTAGTCACTGGCAATACACGAGTGTCTTGTAGCCATACAACTGAGCTGTTGCACTTCAATGCATGCCTGGGTTGCTGAAAAGGTTAGACTAGGGCACTAAAAATATTGAGGCTGTCTCCTTGCATAAGTGATGACAAATCCAAATTCAAAGAATTACTTGATTAAGTGACAGCTCTCACATAGCACAGATGCCATCTTCAAAGTTTTCTGTATTGACACTGGGGTTCACAAAACTTCTGAAAGTTAAAAGCTGAAAAAACTAGATGGATAGTTTCAGCAGGTATCATTTTATTTTAAATGTTCCTAACACTGTTGTAATTTCTTCTCAACTGACAAACTCCCCACTGCAATTGCCATTACTCATTTTGACAGGCATCAGAATCTGCTGCCTGAGTGAGTGAGGATGATATAAAACCATACAGGAAAAGTCGTAATTCATGATTTGACACCTTTTTCCAATTATTTAACATCAACATGTCAAGAGGCTTCACGGATTTTAATTAATGTAGCTCTATCAATTTTCCTACATCTTCACTTTGGCACGTGATTACATGAAGACTTTGTCAGGACTCTTTCTGCCTTGGGACAAAACTGCTTCAAGTTCTGTGATATGATCTCTTAGGGGACATTTCTGTAAGAACATAAGGCATCTTCAGTCATCTTCCTTGTCTTCTCTACTTTATGGACACACATCTATGGCTCACAGTTGAAAATATTTTATGAACTATTTGAAATCAGATTTATGACATAGGTCCTGAAGCTGTCCCTACAGAATACAAGCACAGCTAAACATGAAGAGAAAAGGAAACCCTCAACAAGATGACTCAGGCTGAACTCCAGCAGACCTGCTTCTCTGCATTTCCTATCCAACCTAATAGCTCAATGAGGTCCCTAAAGTAGGTGAAGAATGTAAGACATTTAAAGTTCAGGTTCTAGAGTACAACTTTGTTGAAGCAGATTATTTATCTAGCAAACTCCAGGACATGGAATAACATGCACTGAACCTTTGATAATTTTCAATAAAGGGCAAATCTCTTCATGTCCTTTGCTTCTTTTTCAACAAATTTAATTTCTGTAAAAACAAGTGCTGTAGTATAACAGCTGTAAAAAGTCCAGTACTTCATTTTGGTACCTTCTTCTGAAGAAGCAAATATTATGTACTAGTGTCAGATATCAAGATTATTATTTTATATCTGTGGGATATTTTTAATGTGCAGATCTTCAGTGCTGTAAGACAGCCTGTCATCCCTCAATAAAAGGCAGATGTTTTCCAGGAATACTTACTAAACTTAATTTTGTTGAAATAAATTCAAGATACAGTGACAGTCCCAAAGAAAATACCAACAATGAAAGTACTAATTGCATTTTCAGACAGCTTTGTAGCATATATTAAGATTTTGCAATCTCTGCAAAAAAATTAATGTAATAGTTTTAGGAATCTGCAGTTATAGCAAAGCACAGGTCTGCCAGCACTTACACCCATCCCAACCCCATTATAGTCCCTATACATCCATCACCAAAGACTATCTCTATAGGTACCCACAACAGCCTCTTCTTTTTTCCAGGTTATGTATTTCCAGTTAGTAACACAGGCAGTTCCAAGAGCCAGTCTGCAGATTACAGAAAACAGGGAAGGGGGAAAAAAAAAAAAGTCCTGAAGAGGCTGGGAAGATCTTAAAGCAAGGGTTGCTTACAGAGAACTCTTCTCTCTGTCTAAATCAGCCAGTCACTGCTGAGGACCCTGTCTAGGCTCACAAGGAAGTACAAAGCAAATGAAATCCTCCATGTATGAAACGCTTTGCCAAAGTAAAGATGAGGAAAATGCATGACAACTCTCAAATGAGCTTTCTTTACATCTAACAATGAAGGCTATTTCTCCCCTCACAACTGAGTGCCATGGCTTTCAGAATGTAAATCAGTTTCCTGGTTCACTGCTAACAGCCCACAAGGTCTGAGAACATCAGACAAACAATATGCTAGTACAGCAAAACTGAAATGTAAACATCATTTCCTGGCTATTTGTTAACTCAGTGATCCTAGGAAACAAGAATCAGCAAAGACAGCATGATGGCCTTCAGGGAGCACTCTCCAAATCCTATCCATATCCTAATGTATTTCTTTGGTTACTAACTGCTACAAAGTTCACTGCTATTGTTAGCTGGCTAAAACAGACAAATTGCTTTGAGAGCAAGTCTTGTGCATAAATATCTCAAGTTCAAATAAGGAAGTTTTAGAAAACAAATTACCTTACCTTTGCAATAATTTCTGAAATATTCTTCAAGGATTGCTTGATTGGGTATTTGGCCATATCCCATTGGAACCTTGTTATATAGGTGACCAAGTCAACTAAAATTTTAAAGAACTTTGTTAAGATTGACAATGAAAAGACGTATGTATTATATTCTATGTAGAACTGCTGTAACAGAAGAGAACTGTCACAGACTGGACCTTCCAATGTGTGGACCCTGTTGCTTAAGAAATTTGAAAATAAACAAGTTGTAAATTATCCATGACCTCTTCCTTCAGTTATTGGTTTCTCCACCTCTGTAGACCATAAATGATATTTACTACAAAATCAAGGTTGGTTGGAGAACTACAGACAAGAGCAACTATTTTTTTCTCTGTGTGAAAAATGGGTGGGAGAAGGGAAGGTTATGATGGCAAAAAACGCCGCAATGACCATGTGGCTCACCTAAAGTGACAGTTTTGTAAAGCTATCTACGAAAGACACTACTCCAAGCCCTTATCCACTTTTATTAGCCTGCCTTGCATCAATACAAGTTGTGTTAAATTCTATTAAATGGCTTTGAAAATAAAATATTGATTCAGAGATTAGTGCAGCTCTTTACTGAAATAAAATGCACACTGGCACCCCCAAGTCCTTCTTGGCAGGGCTGCTCTCAATCCTTTCATCCCCCACCTGTATTGATACCAAGGGTTGCCCTGACCCAGGTGCAGCCCCTTGCACTTGGCTTCCTTGTACCTCAGTAAGTTTTGGGATCATTGCCTTCCTTTCTACAGTTTTAGGATAGATACATTAGGATATCATGGTTAACACTTTACCTCCATTAGCCAGAAGATTCTCCTGAACTTTATCTTTACTGTCTTCTAGAACATCAGCCATATACTGGGCCACCTTCTTTACAACACTGAAAAATGAAAGATTAAGATATATTAAAAAAAAAAAAAAAACAAAACCCCAAAACCTCAAACCCGCCATTTAAGAAATACTTTTCATAAAACTGATATTAAATTGCCTAACACTGGATCGAAAGTGACTGGATCAAACAAGGATGATGATTGCTCTACATCCAAGCTTTCTGAGAGCACAAGCTGGGCTCAGTACCTGAAGGAGACCAACTTCTCAGATGTATTCCACAATTTTATTTAAAATCTTCTCTACTGTTGCTACTCACCAGCTCTCAACAAGGTGAGGCCAGCTCCCCCACACTGGTGTTGACTTCAAGTGTAATGTCATTATACTGCAAAATTTTTTTTAAAAGTCCTTTGTACTTCCCTTTCTAGAAACAGATAGTGAAGTAGAAGTCAACAGTAATCTAAACTAAACACAAGGCAACCCTGACAATGCATTCTGAAACTCAAGACCTGCCTTCTTAACTAGAAAAGCCATGTATAATATTATTCACACGTACCAGGTCAAATAGTTTCCTTTTCTATTTAAAAATGTCTACTTAAGATTTCTCTCCTTGAAACAGAAGATGGCTCCATGAGTTCTGGTTATGTGAAATTTTGCTACTTTTGCTTAAAATCACTCTCAAAAGGCCATTAGTGTCCTCAGAATGAATAGGTTTTGCATTTTAATATTAATACTGTTTAAGCATTTCTATGGATTAGGAAATTACATGATTACTTTCCCAAAGTGTGTGAGCAGTATTCCTGCTAAAAGAACAAGCTTTTACTTCATTTCATCACCACTTCCTGCAGCTGTCAGGCTCAATTCTTAACAATTCTCCAGGACTCAGCAGCACACAGCACTACTATAGGGAGAACCATCCTTCATCAATGCGTAATGTCCCACTATCCCATAAGAAGTTCGGATTATTTTTCTTTTTTCAAGAACAGATACTATGAAAACCAGCATCTTAGCTTTCTTAAATCTTAGCTTGCTGACTGCCAGCAGAGGATCACTGTGATACAAAAAAGGCTGAAAATAACCTGTGTATTATTAGGACGCAGCAAACCATCACATTGTTGTTCTAATACTTTGCATCCTAGTAAAAATAAACTGTTACCTCTCCACAAACGCATCCAGTTTAGCCAGCTCATCTGACAAACCAACCAAAACATCCAGTGTGCCAACCTAGAAGCAAAGATCAAAATGCATTAGCAGATGTATATAAACATAGAAAGATAAAACCAGCTAACAGTAAAAGCTACATCTCCCCAACAAGTAGCTCTGCAGAGCGACATGAAATGCTGGACTCTTTAAGATTTCAGACATCGTGATTTACCAAAGTCACATTGTGTTTCATTTGTTATATACGCCCTCTCCCCAAAGCACCACAGGATCAGATCTAACTCACTAGTTTGGTGCTCAGTTTCAGTTCTGCAATCCAGCCATCCAAACCATGTTAAAACAATGTCTACACTAAGAATTGGCTGTATTTTTCACAAGGCAGTTGCTTTGGCATTTAATTCACTACTTAAATCAAATATGACATTTCACTGATCAGGAATCTCAGCACTGGAGGCAACTCGGACATTGAAAACCTTGACAATACAAGAGTACTGCAGCAGTCAGACCAACCGGAGTCTGGACTTTTTGCATGTTGGGTAATAAAATATCTAGCTTGTCCACAAGCTTACACTCTTTCTTCCCTTCTCCTCCAGAAAACGCTTTCTTCCCTAATTTCATGTATCTAGAGTACACATTTCTTGGTGAAATATTACAGGGGATAAAAGAATCTTCTGTCTAGCCAAGATGCTATTAACATCTAACATATTTGTAGCCTAGCATCTATTTTCTATATATCTGGCCACTCAGACTCACATTATTCCTTTTCTGTTTAGCCTTGAAGCAGAAAGGAACAGAATTACTTAAGAAACATCACTACCAAATGACTTTCCATGCCCCACCTTCTTTTAGGCCACAAGCAGAATAAGGAAGCTAATTTTAACTAGTCACTTACAAGCCTCAGCAATTCTTTAAGCAATAAGACTGCTGTTCAGTGGAGACTAAACCACTGTTTCAATGAGTTTTAACTAAAGGATCTCATTCCTTAAAGAGTTTCACCAGGGCCACAAAAGCCAGACTATTTCCCACTGTATATAAGGTATATTCAGCTTCTGCCTCTTTTAGGAAGCAGAGTAGAAGCAAAAACAATTGTTTCTAAGCCTGATGGGCCCCAACAGTTTTCAGTGATAACTCCTCTAAATGCTGCAGGCACCCTACAGCTTGAAAGCCATCCTGACTCATGTCCAAGATCTCCTTGGAGGAGACAGACATTTCTTCTAGTCCCTATTCTAACTCAGGACAGTCCAAATGTGAATACAAGTTATGGCAGTTGGAAGAACTTAAAAGGCACACTGAAGCACTTTGTGCTCCAGGCTCATCCCTTAGCAGAGACAGGAAAGAGGCATTATGCCACCTGAACTTGCTCCACTCTGTAGACAAAGATTGGTGGCATTTTCTCCCTCATTTTTATAAGCTTTGATGAGCTTTCACTCCACTAAACTGAGCTCCAAATTCTTGTTCAAGAAACATTCAGGCATCAGGACAGACGTTTTCTAAACGAATACACTGGCTCATAACTTCTCCATATCCTGATGATTGTATTAATAGTCACTATTTGCTTCTCACTGAATAGTTCAAACAGTTTTCTTCCTATTTTCCACAACACATTGACAGGTCACACTGGAATGCTCAGCCAGAGATAAACCACTGCTCTAATAATGGAATGTTACTTCTGGATGGAAAAAAGGCAGAGCAGCTGTTTGATCAACTCCTGTATTTCAATTTGAGCCTTTTCACTGTACCTCAGGCAGAAAAGGAGCAGTTAATTCAGACGGGAAAAAAATTTAAATAATTTATTAAAAAAGGCAAAACAAAACAGTCAAAGGAAACTCTCAATAATCAGATCACAAGTTCCCATTTTTCTTCTCCAAGTAACTGCTACCACTATGAGATCAAGACTACCATCCTTGGAAAAACTACTTCATTTGCTGAAAGAACACAGGTTGCTGAATCTTGAAAACTTAGAGAGTGAACAACTAACTTAGAAGTTCAGAAAAAAAGATAACTGTTGTCTGAATTATTTCTTAGATCCACACATAAACATCCAAAGAAGTCAGCTGTTCTCTCTAAAAAGTCTGCAAGTTTTAATCTAGAGAAACAAAGATGATGCAAAGCAAACACACTCCTTAGGACACAACATGGGGTTTACATACCTTTAAGTCCGGAATATTGAACTTTGAGTTAGTAGAAAGATTGTTATGTTTTGTAGTTGCTGCATGTAGCTTCTCCCATGTCTGTTGACAGGTTTTTTCCCCAGGAGCAGAAATCAGCCAAAACTCTGTCATTTTTGTGCCTTTATCTTGATGTTTGTTGATTCTGAAGATAAAGGCAAGATGCTAGCAGAAGGGAAGCAAGAGGAAAAAATATCTGCCATTAATACAGTAGTCAAAGCTTTGTCTGAAGAAAAACATCTCATTCCATATTATTAAAGTGCAATTCCAGTCACTGTAAGAGATTTTACCAGGAGTGTCATGTGGCTTCAAATTCATTTTTTCCTATCTTCCAAATCACATTTGCACAGTTGGAAAATCTTTTTAAACTGCCCATCCTGTATGTTAAAGTGGGCTGAGTTTGCAACATTAGCACCTTTCAACTGTAATTTCACAGAAAGATAACAAGCAAACAATCTAACTGAAAATAAATCAAATAAAACAGGACTCAAATTATATCTTCACAGCTATATACATTTTCCAGCATCTGTACAACAGACAACTTTTTCTGAACAGATCAGAGAAAAAAAATAAGAAAAACCAAATAAATTTCAACTCTGACACATCTTTTCCAATCACTTTTCAGATTAGCAGAGTGTTTTAAAATAAGTAAATGCCTAAAATTATTTAAATGCAATAAAATCTAGTTTATTCTTTCACGTAAAGAAGCTTCTGCTGGCAGCTAAAAATTTCAACAAAAAGGAGAACACCTTCTAGTCTTGATATCTCTGTTACCACTGCAGACCATCAATAAGATTGCACATACTGGCATTAGTCAAGAAAGTGTTGGTACTAAATACAAATTATGTTGGCTTACTTTGCAGGCAAGCTCGGGAAGTTAGGAGTATATACGTTCTTTTGTCACTAAGAAGCAGAAACAGCTGGTTGAGAGTAACTGGATGATTTTAATAAGGGAATGAAGAAAGAAACCAAAGTGTACCTTGACAGAATCTAAATGTCAAAGTTTGATACCTACAATGTCTTCTGTAGCAGCTTGGAATGAGTAGAGACTAAACTACATTTCATGAGCACAGACTACAGCACTCAATTTTTCTGACAGAGAACAAATCAAATGTTGTATTTGTTAGAACTAGTATGTGCTAGCAAACTTTGCCCAAAACAACACACATAGGTCCTTCATCTGTGTATTCATTCTAGGGGTAGCAAGTTATCAAGGGTGTTGAAATTCCAGGTAAGCTAAAGGCCTGGTTGCTGATTCTTTTGCTCAGCTACTCAGGAAGCCTAAAGCTGAAGTTTACCAGCCATTAAATTACTATCATGAAGCACAGCCTGGCATAGCAGCCATCCCCTTGCACTTAAGGGGCCTTCTTTCCAGCAGGAGATGATGACACCCAGCTCCTGAGGCCCTTGATAACACACACCCCGTGACGTCTGACACTGACCACCAGGCACAGCACAGCAGTGCCGCAAACCCCAACACAGACAATGCCAAGGCAGGTACAGGTAGCTGAGAAATCAGAGTATTTACAAGAGCAGACACACAACACCAGTTATCACCGTGCTACAGGCTTCTTTGGTTAGCACCAACTCAATTATCTCACACAACAGGTCTCCACAGGAGGTCTACTCATTATTGATGATTTAGAACAAAACAAAATTTCCTTTATTCAGACTACTATGATGCATTATCTTCCTTAATGCATGCCACACTTGGCGCACGAGAGGTTTTCCTACACTCCACTGAACTCTGGCCCTATAAAAGGCGTAGCCAAGTTTACAGTAAATTTCATCTACTCAAGGAGACACCACTACAGCTGATACACACTCTCTCGAAGTGCTGAAGCTTGAAACTGTTTTTGTCTGGATTTGACCAGACTAGGACTAGAAAAAGCTGTGGAATAAATGTTGGATAAACAAACTAGGTGGTGGCAGCAGCAATTTGCAAATATCCAAGTAAAAGGCAGAAGAGCAGTAACACAGAAATCCAGAATCCTACTCAGTAAGACACAGGGAACATTGCATTCTCATGTTTTCCACAAACATCAGGACTCTCTAAAGAATATTTACAAAGTTTCCAGAAGTGGCACAGGTGTACAGTTGTAGCTCCCAGGAATCATTAAGTCACTGGACTTCTCTTCCTTTCCTCCCTCACCATTTTTTGTCTGTGTGCTTGGTTTTCCTGAAGCTCTGTTCCATTTCTAATAGCCATAGGAAGGAAGATGATTTCCCATTTCAGGTAAAATGGAGTTATTATCAAATACACACAAGGGAACAAAAAACTTGGTAGAAGAGTTTTAAGTGTTTTACATGAGGGGGCTTGAAATCAGAACAACGGAGAATACCAAACGAGAAGTGAAGAAAGGAGAAGTGCTACAGAATGGTTAGAAAAACAGCTACAAATGCTGGTTAGACAAAAAATACATACAGACCCACTGTAAAATGAAAGCCAAGCAATTTAAAGAAAAGAACCACAGCATAAAGGAGGCAATACCAAGTGTTTAAAATAAAACCTAGAATAAGCAATAAGAATGCATAGCTTGTTCATACCATGCACCTCTATGACCAGAACTTTTTTGTAATGCACACTGCTTCATCCCCATGTTATTAGGAAAATGGATTTCCAAAGAAAAATCTTTCATGTCGTATACGACAATCTAAAATAAAACCTATGAACAACTGTTTTTAGTGCTGTACCCGGAAAAACATATAGTGATGTCAGAAGAGAATCTCAACTACAGCACTGCATTTTTTTTAAAAAAAAGAGGGCAGGGGGCAGGGGACAATTGCTTCTACTTAGTTCAATAGGAAAGCTCAGTTTACTGATGTGACTTAGTACTAAGTCCCCAGGGTGTCACTTCTTCAAGCTCGCCTTCAGAAATCACTTCTGGCGTTTGGCCCCCACGTTTCATAAACAGAAGCGGCCACAATGAGGAAGCCGGGGAGACTGCGCCATGGGGAGTCCCCACTCTCGTGCGGAGGCGATCTGGGGCTGGCACTGGGAGCGAAGGCCGCTGCCCTCGCTCCCCACGGAGCCGCTGACCTGGATCACAGGGATTAGATGTCAATTCCCACAGCCCGGCAGCCGCCGGCTCGGGATCCCAGGGCCGCGCTGTCACGTTGCCCTCCCCGAGGTAAACATCCCCCGCAGCGGCAGAGAGGCGGCCTGGCGGCCCCGAGGCCCGGCAGAGCCCCTGGGAGCCGCGGTACCGCCGGGCCCGGCCGGCGCTGCCCTTCATGCCAGGCCCTGCGCGGCCCGTCGCCGGGGGAGGCCGTGCACCGGGGGAGGCCGGGGCGCTGCGGTAGCCGCTCGGGGTAGCCCAGACACTCGCCCGTCCCTCCTTCCCTTCCCGTGCCCGCTCTCCGGCCCCGGCCCCGACGTTACCGTCACTGCTCCATCCCCGGCGCGGCCGCCCGCTCACCCGCCGGCGGGTCACGTGACCCGCGGTCAGCTGACGCCGCCGCAGCGCGGGGCGGGAGGCGC
>VWPU01021329.1:0-21585 GCA_013398955.1 Callaeas wilsoni
GGCCGGGCGGGGCATGGGTCTGTCCGGGGCAGGCGGGGGAGAGCGTGGCCGGCGCCCGGGGACAGCCCCGCGTGGCTGCGTTTGGCGGCGCTGCCCCGCCCCGAGCGGGCCCCGCGGCCGGGCTGACCGGCTGTGCCTCCCCGCCAGGCCCCACCTGCCGCAGCCTCTGCGCCGCCGGGGCGCCGAACCTCTCCTACCAGGAGCTCAAAGACTTGAAGAAGGCCGACGTCCTCCACATTGACGTGCGGGAGAGGTGGGAGATCGACAGGTTTGGAAAAATCCCGGAGTCCATCAACATACCGCGTAAGTTGTCAACGCCGCTATGTGCAGGCGTCGGGTGTTCCGTGTTCCTCCTGGCTGGAATGGTCAAGGCTATGGTCAAGTGGTGGTGACTGAGAAAAGAGGAACGGTGCTAGAAAGCTGCTGGCATCTAATGAGGCTGAACTTTTCCTCCAGAGGAATTACAGTGTCTTGCAATGTAAACCTGTCTGTGGATGGAGAATAAACAATACCTTGTTTTCTGTATTTCCCAGTGGGTGAATTACTGGAAGCTCTACAAATGGACCCAATGGAGTTCAAGGAGCAGTATAATCAAAAAATGCCATCCAAGTCAGACCCTGTGGTTTTCTCCTGTTTGGCAGGAACAAGAAGTAAACAAGCACTTGATTTTGCCATGTCCTTGGGTTTCAGCAGGTATGACTTCGTGTGTAAGGATGGGATTAGTGCTGCTTCCCCCCATGAAGCAGAACACATACCTTGTGGGGAAGGGTAGAAATTTACATGTGGAATATGAACAAAACGATTGGTATTTGAGTTAGACACCTCTTGTCTCCACTGAATCTTGAAAGATGCCACTGGGTGTTCCAGCAAAGTGAGGTGTACCAACCTCTGAAACAACCTCTCAGTGTGCCGCTGGTGACACAAACTGCTCCAAGACCACGCTGCTGCTGAAGGGCTTCTGCCTCTTAGGGCTCCCATGCTGGGATGTTTCTTCCTTACAGAGCTTCATAAGCACTAGTCCTGAGATGCAGGAAGATTGGAAAGGTGGAGAGCTGCTTTGGTAGATGTACAATCTTAAATAGTTTAAGAAACCACACCCTTTGTTGAATTGCAGTTCTACCTGTACAGTTCACTGTTGACAAAGGACATCTTCACTTCCTGTAAAGCTTTGGATTATTTGCCAGGAGTAAAGCAGTGAAGGCAATAGCTAACAAATCAATGAGATTATGATAGAATGAAATCAAATGCAGCATTTGGTTTGCAGAATTTTTAAACCTACCTTTGGAAGGTGCCGCGCTGTCTTGAAGACTGCACATAAAATTTAAGACATTGGTTATTTGCTCATCTTTTCACTGAACTGCAGTTCAGGAACTGGAACATTCCTATTAATTCTAGTCAAAATATGGAAGTATGTTCTTGTTTCAAAGTGCAAAATATCCTTCATTACCTGTTTTTCATGCTAAATGAAGGAGTCAATATTGTTTGCATGGTGGATTTTTGTTTTCCAGAGTTTAGTTATGCACAGGTTGATGTCAGACCTATAGGTTTTGCATGGAAGGTTTGCAAGGAAGTAAAGATCTGTCTGCCAGGTTTATTTGGTGACATCTGAAGTATTAGACATAATAACATGTAAACCTCCCACTGCTGTGTGTTCTCACCCTTTTAAAAAAGAGCTGGCAACTGTTTCATTGATCTAGCTGCTATTTCTTGCTCGATGTTTGAACTCCAGCATTGTCATTTGGAAAAAAAGTTACAGAACTCCCTGCATGGAAGCAGGCAGTATTAGAGTAAAAAGAATGTCCATCTGGCTCATTGAAGCTAGGTACATGTATATATGGTTGCAGAGAATTTCTGTGTTTTCTCTTTTTTTAATCTGTTTTTTTGTAGGGGTTTTTTGTTTGTGGGGTTTTGGTTTTGGGTGTTTATTTTTTACTTTTGGTTTTGGTTTTTTGCTGTGTCCTCTTAAGAGACAATATTAAGAAGGACTCTTCCTGAGAAAGATATCTTCTGCATATTTTCAGAGTTCAGCAGTATGCTGGTGGCTTTGACGACTGGGTAAAACATGAACCTCCAGAAAAGAAATGAAGATGACTGCCCCAACGCTTACCCCATCAAGGCTTCAGGATGGTTTGTAGGTTTTAGCAAACTGCATGCATTCCACTTCCATAATAACGTTTACTACTGGCTTATTGTGTAAATGGACATTCACCTTCAAATAGCCATGCGTATCAAGTGCTTGGTTTAAATTATAGCCAAAGACTACGACACGAACAGAGGACATTAAATTTGCTCAACCTTTCAGACTTTACTTCGGGTTATGGTTTTGGTGAATGCATGTGAAGAGAACCTAAATGCAGATTATGTTTACTTTTTTGTATGATGTAGTTTATGACTGTTTAAACTAATAATGATAGGAGAAATAAAATTATTATTTCTCAAATACCTGTGTCAGTTTGTTTAGAATAGGCAAACTGCAGATATTCTAGTATCAAGGGGTCAAGGGGACAACAGAAACCAACTGCTGGCTGTGTTTTGCCAGGCCTTACCAGGACTAATGATGCCTTTTGAAGATCATTAAGGTCAGACTGTATAGAGGATTTCAGAGCCACTGAAAATATTTAGTTAAATGTATAATTCATCATGCTTAGCTGTATTGATCAAGCCGCCAAACTTCAGCATACGAATGAACAAAACAAGGCAATCTAATCAGCTAAACAGTACTTAGTCATGAGCAGCCAATGATTCCTTTTGTAGCAACATTAATGTTTGTTGGGAACACCTAAAACTACATAACCACAAAAAATAAACAAGTTATACTGTGTTACACCAAGATCTATCTAGCCCATTATTTTCTGTTTGGCAGCAACTGGTAATAAACATCTGAGGAAGAGCACTAGTATGTAGTGATACGATCTCCAGATTACTCTCATTTACAACTCAGAATGCTTCAGGCTTTGCATGTCTTAGTATATTTGGGTATTTGTAAATTTTCAACAGAAACTCCCATCAGACACAGCGGTGGTGAGAAATCTTTCCTTTTGTTGCTTCCCAGCTTGCCATGCATTCTTTTCATCAGCTGCTCTGGCTTCTTCTGTCAGAAGTGAGCAGTTGTCAACTATCAGTCTTCACACCACCCATGACTTTTCTAGACCCCTGCTATCTTTTCTGAACTGAGGAGTTGTGGGTTGGTTTTTTTATAATTGCAAAATTACTGTATCCCTCTCTTTTATTTTCCTTTTTTAGTAATCGTGGTAGTTTTTTGCAAGATGTTTCTCAAACTAGTTGTAGCTTGTCAAATTAGATGACCCTTTCTAATTTGCTTTCTAAATGATGGGGTTTGAGTTAAATAACTTGTCTGATCGAGTTTGTTTCCTTTTGGATTTTTCCTTAAGTCTTTTTGGCATAGATGGCTTGTGCTTGCTTTGACACTTCAGAGTCACCTGTTGCCATATAATCTGTGAAGACTTTCAGCTACCTCTCTTTCAATGAGATAACACATTTTTATGCACCTCTCCTTTGAAACAAAGCACAAGAAAGGTGATTTTTTTTTCTGCCTTCTTAGTAGCAAGACTGTTGAATTCACATTATGTTCCATTTCCTGTTGTTCAAAATTACCTTTTAAAAACTGTCGTCACTGAATCCAGCTCTTTTGACTGCACTTTATTGCCTTTCACTGTTTCTACTGGAATCAGAGCTCGTAAAATTAGCCTCATCTTCCCAGTAGAGAAATGCCTTAAGAAATTTCTAGGTACCATCAAGAAGTGCCTGACATTTTAACTCTGAGATTTAGGTCCCGTTGTGATTTCGGTGGAAAGTAAAGTCTGCAAAGACTCTTCAGCAGCAAGAAAAAATCACTCTAGCCAGAATTCTTCATTAATTCCCCAATTCCAAAACATGAACTTTCCCGGCAGATTATGTGGTATATGTGAGAAGACTGATGCTTATCTCAAGCATAGTTCCTGTTTAAGAACTCCACACAACAGAGGTCAAGTTGCTTTGATTTATTTCTATTCCCCAAGTCCACATTACAAATAGCACATTTTAGACTTCAAGAAATGAAAGCAAAATAGCCAAATTCCACTTCACCAATCAAGTGTCTATAAAAGGTATGGATCAAATGGCAACCAAGTAGCAAAGACCAAAATGTATATATTTTCCACCTCACCAAAGTGTTTGGGGATGATTCACCTAATGGTTTATGGAAATAACCTGAACAGAAATAAATGCTAGTAGCCTAACAGGCTACTTACAAAAACATTTCAGTTATATTTCACTGAATGACCAGCCAATTACAATAACAGGTATTTGCAAAAACAGGTGGGGTTTTTTTAAGGGGCCATTTTTTTGAACCAGGACGCATCACAGAGCACATGTTTTCAAGAAACTCCCTCCAGTATTTCAGACCAGTGAAATGTGTTGTTTCAGGACAACAATAACAACAACAATAACAAACAAACAAAAAAAAAGAGAACTGAACTTTACTGAACTTTATCATTCAACTTTTATACTTGGGCAAGTTGGCATTATCATTAAAAACAGTTTACAGAACTTAACTAGAAACAAAGTTATCTAAAAAAAAAAAATCAAGAAAGCAATTTAGGCCAATTCCTGTTTTCAGTGGGATATCTGCCTGAGTAAGGAACGCAGGATATGGCCTTCTGTTTGAAGGAATCTCATTTTCTCCAGCACAAAGTTAACCAAGGAATCCCATTTCAGTTATTCTAGAGTTGCTCCTAACATCCCAATTAAAATTAGCCAGTATGAAGCTCACTGAACACTTGATCCTCTTAAATAAACTCTCTAATGAACCACACAAATTCACACTAACAGTGAAGGCAGACTAACAGTGTATATCTTTTCTACAAAAAAATTCACCATAAAAATAGCAATAATATCCACATTTGTACTTGATTGTGAAATATTCCGATTGTACCATACAGTACATTTATTTGAAAAAAAAAATCATAGTATGTTGGGTTTTCTTAATTCCTAACACTTGAAATGTTTCAGAAAACTGCAGAATCACTATACATATTGCACTTCTCTGGTAAGCTGGGCTACTATGTATCATGGCAAAAACAACCAAGTAGATCTACTGAGGAATACAGCTTTTTAAAATCCAAAAATAGAAACTGACTTTCTTTCCTGCAGCTTTCATTAAAACTGTAACAATATTCTTTACAGGCTCTTCTAGACATTTGTTTCTTAAGGACTGTGTGTTACTTGTTGCAGAATCTGTACTTATTTTTTGTAAATCAACAAAACTGAAGGTAATGGATAAATTCAACATACAGTGCACTATCTTCCTTCAGTCACAAACAAAATTAAGACAACACAAGTCATTAATACAGTTATGCTCAGGCCTCGGGTTACTGTCGCTCTAAAAATAGTTCACTTCAATGCAAATAAAACCAATAACGAAGATTTGTTTTGAGTGAAAAATGTTAATCTTTTGCAGCTTGGTTTAAAGTTTGATTCCTTACACTGAAAAATCTTAGCACATTTGCTCCAGCGTCAGAGAAAATGATGTAGTTTTAGAGAAAAAGCTTTCAAAATGCTTGACACAAACAAGCTATTTATTCTTCGAGTTCTTTGTCAAAGATGTTACTAAAACCTTCTGTCCATTTCATGAACACAGGAAAGATCCCAGGATGTCTTGAGTCAAAGTGGTCCATAAAGAAATTCTTTGGAATGCCTTAAGATTGGCTATAGCTAGAGTTCTGGCTACCATTTGGACCCTGTTCTCCTTCACTGTTGAAGAAAACAAAAACATGTCTCTTCAATAAGAAGCATCATATTACATTTTTATCCTTTTTTTTAAATTAAAAAATACAGTATTCTGAAAGTAATAAAAACCTTCTGAAAGAAAATACTTCAACATATACACAAATAGGTCAAAATATTCTGTTCAATTTCATTAAAAAATGCAAAGGTTATTCTCAGCATGCATAAATAAATTCACCATATTTATGTGAATAATAATTTCAATATATGCCCATGAAGCTGCCTGCTGAATCTACTTCTGAAATCACCACTGCAAAGTTCACATTACATAAGCATGGGCACAGGAATTTGCATGTGCAGATTCCCAACAGTGATATTTAATCACAGTAATTAAATATGACATCAAGCAGCCTCAGTTCCATTTAATCTGGCCCAGGCACGGAGCCTCACACTGGGGTTCCTTACATTTGCTGAGCTGCACTGATCACATTCTAATCACATTAACACTCTCCATAAGACAATGAATGTTATGCTTCCCACTAGCTCCTGAACAATCAGGCTGGTTCTTGAATTAAACATTTACACATTCTTAAGATCGTAGCCTAGTTTTTCCATAGGAAAGATGTAATAAGGAAGTACCGTACCTGTTTGGAGGTGGTTTTGGTTTAGGCATTTTACTAAGAATAGTAGCCATCTCTTTCCTCTCATCAAAGTTCTTCCACTGTTCGTACAGCTTCAGAATAACCCTGATTATTTCTAAAATCTGTATTAGAAAGAAAAGAGATCCTAAGGTCAGGCACGCTAGTGATTTTATCTTTGTCACAGCCAAATTAAGTGTGCAATTAACTAAAGAGGCCCCAAACTGAAACTAAACAACACAATTTTCATATTATAAACAGAGCTGTCTCACACTTAATCTGGTCGCAGTAAAGCATTTAATTAGTTTTTTGATTTAATCATGAATTGAAGCCTGAACAGAATACTTTCCCTTTCAACTGTATTTACTGCTTCTCTTCCCCTGCAAACTAAATACCTCTTTATTTATTTATGTATTTGTTTGCAACTACTGTCACAGCTTGTAACTAAGCTCCTGGGAAAATACAGACACCAGGCAGCATGACTGCAGCTATATGACCATGGATTATCAATACAGTAATTGATGATTATCAGTGTTTTATAGGTATCAGGGGCACAGTGTGGGAAAACAAAAGCCCAAAACCACAAAACAATCTGAATTCTTTCCCTCCAAGAAACAGAGCCAAGGAGTTTTTAAACACTTCTTATATACATATACTAAGAATTGTTGACACTTCATATTCTGCTTCTGGAAGCGTAAGCATTCCAGTTTGGACACTTTTTATCTACCTTAATCTCCTATTAAATTTCTGGTGCGATATTCTATATAAAAGATGGAAAATGTTTCATTCATAATATGTTTTATCACTCTCTAAATTAATAAAGTAGACTTCTTTCTTCTTTTTAATATGTGAACTTTGAGTAAGTGCTAGAGCAATATATTTTGTCCTTGAAACAAAAGTCATAGCTGGTGAAGAAGTCCATGGTGTTCATGTGAAAAAATCAAGCTTAGACTTTATCACTGACACAAGAACCAATACATGTAAACATTCAAATATGTTCAGTATCAAGCTTATGGTAATTTTATCTATAGGCTGGTTCTCCTTTGCTGCCAGTTTGTTATCACCCTGCCTTTAAATGTATGACAGCCTAATTCACAGAGCTCTCAACACAGCATAGCATCCACGTTGTGTTTAAATTTCAAGACAAATCCTGGAATACAAACAATGCCATAACATCAGTGGAACAAAGGGCAATACCAAGGGCACAGAGGGAAATGTGCCCATAACAGGCTATTTAATTCCAGAGACTCAGTTTCAAAAAAAGACTGGAAAAAATATGTGCTAAGTGAAACAGTGTGATAAGGAGTATGAGTACTACTTCCATTTGCTTACTGGAGCTATATAAAGGTTAAGGAAGCCAACCTAAAAAGTGAAAGAAACTAGTGAGGATGAAGAACATTGTTAGAATAAGGACAACTGCACCCTGAAACCTAATAAATTAATGAAGGGGAGTATTTGACATGGAATTTGCATTAGCAGGGAACTCAACTGAATGATCTTGGTGTCTCCTTGTTTAGCACTGATTGAAGTCACGGTGCTGGACATCCTGAAAATGTCAAAAATGTTCTACACTGTCTATACTCTATACATACATAGGGAGAAAATGAGAATGGTATGTTGGCATGATGCTGAAAGGTGAATCAGGAAATCACACGCACTTGAACTTAAAGTCAAACTCGTACTGGCAATTTGTGTCATGGAAAGATGCTGGGGATTCTTTTTCTGGCAAACAATGTAAAAGATACTTGGTTTATATTTCTGTCTGGAAAATGGCAATACCAGCAATGCTCTTCTGTTATGCAATGGTTTTGTCTTGACTTTCAGAGCAGGGTGATAACCAATTAACCTGACATTGTCTCCCTTCCAAAGAGATCTGCCTAACTGCAAAAGCATCTAATAAGATCACTGAATTAAGTTCAAATCAGTATTGCAAATGTTTAAGACAACCATGACTACCATTTCTGGTCAGTGCATAACAAGTGGTGATAACAAAAAACAGAGTACCTTTTCCATATCAACAGACAGCTCAGCAAACCACTGCCTTGCATCCTTCTGCTGGACAACACAGGCCACATGTAGGCAAGCTGCAAAGATCAGGTGACATGGATATTCAACAAAGATACACTCCTGATACAGTTAGAAACATTCAATTCTTTATAAAGCCTATAGGGCTCAACAGAGAAAACTTGGGATAATTATTTGACTTTTCCTTAAGGCTTTTTAAGTTGCAAGGCTACAGTGTTAGTGCTGTATGAAACACAACCTGAAGCACCTTATGAGGGCACTCTGAGGAATGCTTGTGACGGGACAGTGCACAGAATACACCCAGTTAAACATGACAGGAGATGTTACTTACCTAGAGCTATCATGAAAGGAGGGTACAGCAGACAAAGATCAGTTCTATATGTGTCATTCACTATCCTCCTGTGCAAAAAAGAACTTGTAAGGATCTTCCTATTCACCTTTAGACTATATTACTTCAAAAACTGCTATTGGTTTACAAATATTTTGTCAGTTTTCCAGATGGTCGAAGCAATGAGGCTGCAGGGCAAAACATCAAGGAAAGAGATCTTTTCTGTCATAAAAATCTCTTAAAGCCTTTCTTTTTTTTCCTTGTAGTCACAGCAGAAGTTTATTTGGAAACATTCTTTTAGTACATAAATGTCTTTCTGCAATGGATGGGTATGTATACCATCAAATAATTATCTGTTTCACAAATAAATAAGGGCGAGCATAAAAGTAGTACTTCTACTGTCTTTCTGTATTTGAAACAGTTGAAGAATAAGAGTTCTGCTAACAGAACTAAAAAACCCTATATATTGCTTCTACCTCCTATGACAAGCTACAACAAAAAGACAATATTGACAGAAAGAAATTTCCTCTATTCATGGTCACCATTCAGTAATGTTAAAACTGTGCTATTAGAGCTAGTCTAAAAAATAAAAATTAGACCACTGCAAAGTAAAATCATTACAGAGTTAAAGACAGAATAAGCTAAGTCAGGGACATATACCTGCACAAGTTAACTAGGGCACCCTTTGTATTCAAATATGGCTAAGCCTGCTTGGTTCAGCAAAAGCTTAACCACCTTTGAAGCGTAACTGTTAAACACTTGCTTTCTTGATGAAAGGAGGAACTATTTCCATTGTCTTCATTACCATGCGAGAGGTAGCAGCATGTCTTCTTGGCCCATATCTTGCACATATTGGAGCAAAGGTCTATAAGGATGATATACTATCAAACAGCAGTCCTAGGAAAGATGTCACCGGGACAGAAGTTAGATTACAATGCAGAGCATGTTGTTAGTTCGTATTAAAACACTTGGTTTACAAGTCAATTACTGATTATTTTTTTAAGTAGCATTCTAACACCTAGCCCTGCTCTAATGAGGGCAGTGCTCTCTCTAGAATACCATTACACAGCACGGTTGCCAGTCTGTCAATGTCCTTCCCCTAAGAGACACAGAAAGCCACATCTGCAGCACACTGAAACCTCATTTGCTTACAAACCCGTAATTCCCACTTGGAAATACAAAACGCTGCTGGAAAACAGTCTGTTACTAAATACCATACATGGAGAGCATGCCAAAATAACTGACACTGGTTTGGAAAGAAAGAAAAGAGAAATTCCACTGCTCTCAAATCCCCTCGTTTCAGGTCCAGGTAAACAAGCAGGAATAATCCTCTGGCTGAAAGCAGCCAACTGTATGGATACTACTGGGAAAAGCCGCATTAAGTTACACGTGCTGAGTGCTTAAGTGAAACACTGTTACTGCACATACTATATATTGCACAGCATACTGGAAAAATAAATGAATCCCCAAAACATAACTTCTTGTAAATGCAGTTGCTTGTGCTAAAACTCCTGTATACAAAACTCAAGAGTTACTGCCATGTATAGCAGACATATCAAGGACTAAATCTAAACAGGAATCTAAAAACTATACTAAAACAACTTATAGGTACAAACAAAAGCTGTGATCTGACCTCCTCTGTGTTCAGTTCCCAAAACATATTCTCTCATCTGCTGTCTAACTCACTAAGCTGCTCCCTGGTTTCTCTCCCCTTTTCTCTGCACTTGAGCTGAACTACTCTAGTACAGCAGTTCTAGAGCTCAGTGCTTAACCCATCCAAGTCCGAGCCATATGCAGAAATTAGGCACCACTTTACCTAAGCCCCCTAAGAAGCCTGGGTTGCATCCTTTCAGCTACCAGAGCAAACACAGCAATGGGATAGCTACTCTTATAGAAAGAAGGTATGGCTCCTTCCTTTGAAAGGGTCTGGAAGAAAATGTCCCACTGTGCTCCTTCCATCCAACAGCCTAATAGTTACAGCATCACCTCAGAAAACGGGAGGCCTGAATTTGGTTTCTTCCTCACAGGATTCAAACCCACATCTCACTTCCTAGAAGATTACTCTAATCATCAGGTTGTTATAGACTAGTCTGAGTGGGATAGTACCCATACCTTCTGCTAGAAATATACGTGTAGCCCCAGATTCTCCCAGGCAAGAAGAAGAGGGCATAGAAAGAATATAACTCTTCATGGTCATGACTGGCCATTCATCTAGGGAAAAGAGGACACTGACATCCCAGTCTCTGCACCAGGATTTAGATACAGTTACCTCTCTCTCAAAAACAGAAGCAGTTCCACCAAAAAACCCAACCTACCATTAATTCTAAGAGATAGAATTCACATTCTAGTATCTGTAAAGAAGCAAAATCACAGTTAATAAGTAGCATGTTTCAGGCAGGAGAAAGAATTAACTGACACATAGTTTAACATCACAAATGCACAGGAATTCTCAACAACTATTTCCAACAGTCCTAAATGCATTTTATCGGAGACTACAAAACCAAACAAAAATAAAACTTTTATTGGCTATTGCCTTCTCACTATTATAACTTAACTCCAGTCATAATAACAATGAATTTAAATATTTTGCATCAAGTTTGCTATGAAAGACTGCTTCATTGGCAGCACTTTTGTTTCAACACCTGGTAGCAGCAAATTTTTCCCAGTGCATAAAAGCTTCACAGCAGTAGAGAAGTTCTTTTGTAAAATTAGAGCTTCTTCTTCAGCCCACTAGCACGCCAAACAGCCTTTCAAAACACTTTCAGATATAATTTCATATGAAATACTCTGTCCAAGTGCAGCAATTAAATCAGCTCTCAGTCTCAATAGAGAAGATGATGAATCAGTGACATCAAGGAAAAGACTGGACTACTTGGCTATACGAAAGCAGTACTCCAAAACATACGTCTGCTTGCCTTTACCTGTAAAACAGCAGTGCAGTTTTACTGTAAGGTCTTAGGTATTTTATATTCTGATGTATCACTTGGCTTTCTAGATTGGGTGAAAAGCAAACCAACAAAAAAGTAGTATTTGTTATGGTCAATCTGAAACTATTCAGATGTTTAACTTTCAAAATCCTACAGCAGAGGTAAAAATAGGTTTCAAGAAAAACTACAAAACTTCTCAGCATTGTGACTGAGAATACCTTGAAAACCACTGGTAAATTTAAATTTTAAGTACTAAGTAAAAACTATTTTTCAAGAGCCATTAAATTTTACAGGCAAAAATAAAGCTGCTTTCTGTAAGCAGCTCATGTGTGCAAGCTTGGAAGCATTCCAGGTGCAAAGGCCATTTACTTTCCCTGGAGCAATGTATTTGTAACCAAGAATATTAAAAAAAAAAAAAATCTCTTTTATCATTATGCTATAGAAAAACTACCATTTCAGTCACCCTATCACATCACTTGTTTTTCCTGTCAACGATTTAAGGAAAGGAGGTTACATAAGATTTTTATTATTTTTAAAAGTAACTTCCCCAATATTCTATACGAAACTAATCATGAACAACCTTGACATATGAGTATGAAAATATTTCTTTCTTAGAATTTAAAAGACAGAATTTCGTGCTAACAATTATTAATTTATTTGATCAAGTTGTATTTCAAATAGCATACTTACATGGTTCATCCTATAAGGAAACTCTTTTGGAAAGGCATATGAAAACCTAGTTTTCACTACAGTAAACAGAAAAAAAGTATGTTAAAAATAATGTAATTAATACTTATACTTCTTTCTATTGATTCATCTGTATATAGCCCTTCAAAACTATCTGGCAGCAAAACTGCTTTCAGTACAAAAGGTTTGTATTTCAAAGAGAAGAGATAAGTTACAAAATTTAAGATCCTGAAAGGGAAAGAGAAATACACTTGAAACCCAGATTTGCACAGATACTCAGCCAGATATTTGACCGCCACTTTGGACACTATTAAGTCTTCTGGTTAACCACCAACTAGTTCAGGGACACCTAACCTCCCACAGGTTATCATTCACACAGCTATCCAGCTACTGACATTCAGAATCTCAGTTCCAACACTAAATCCAAATGGAATTTTCATGTGGGATTTTTTACATAGATTTGATCCTTCAATGTGCAAGATTTTAAAAGAACTAATGAAGTCTTAGAAAAGTAAGCCCAAGGATAGGGTGAGGGAGATTGAGACTTCTTGCAAGTCCAAAATGTAACGATGATCTCCAATTGACATATTTAATCTTTGTGTATTTTACAAGGAGAATGAGTACAGTTAGTGCACTGCTAAGAAGCATGTTAATATGCAAAACCAGAGTGATTTCATGTTAGAATGCTGAACAAAGGAAAACAAGAACACTTGAAGACGTGGATTTGAGATCTGTACAAGTAAAACACTTAAAAACCTATCTTAAGTCCCTGTCCTCCAAGGAAAACAGGTAACATTTAACATCCTGGAAGTGGACAATATTCCTTCTGTTAATGACAGACAGTATATTATTAAATGATACTACTGATACTACTTCCAGAATATCAGTATGACAATCACTTCGAAGAAAAGACAGCATCAGTCTTCTGGACCAAAGAATTGACCATTTAGACCTCTGGTGGACTTTGCTAGAAAATTTGCTGTAAGACACCAAGACTAGGCTACCAGTTGGAAATTTTAATTATTTCAAGAAAGAGAAGAATTAATAAAAGAGTTTCTCAAGATGTATGCAAATTGAAGAGGTATGTGGTATTAAAAAAATAGCACTTTGAGAAAGAAGATAGAGAGACAAAGCATTTTTCCCACAAAGCAAGCTGCAGACACAAGCACCACATGGAGCTGTCGTTTCAGTGAGATGTGTAAACACAGCAACAAACTTTTGAAGAGGTTGTTGAAAACCAGTTTGAGATTATCCTCCTTACAAAGGAAGGAAGTGTTATTAACTTCATGCTTCTAACTTGCTAAAAGCAAGAAAACCTTTTAAACCAATCACTATTACACTAGTCACCCCTTTTGTTAGCTTGCTTTTACTTTTACTTGTCTTGCCTCATCTTCTTGCCTCTTGCATTAAGACCTCCCAAAAACTGCTGTGTGCTACTGAAGCAACTCTGGTAAAGGAAGACTAGGTAGAATAAAAGAATAAATGCTTGGAGAAAGCCTGTTGCGTTTTGCCCCCACTTCCATGAAACACACAGTACTTATCAGGGCTGACAGGACTTCCATGTCTGAAGGAAGAGCTGTGGGGAAAATCTTCTATAGGATCCTGAGACAGGGATTTTGAGAAACACCACAGCTAAGAACTAGATGTCCAAGTAAAATCAGCTGCTGCATATTTACCAAAATCCATCTAACTTTCTCACTGATGCATCAAAACTTCCACACAATGATGCCTGATGTAAAAATAGCAACTCTCAGTGCTAAATCCAGTACTGGTCTTGGTCACGCTGGCACTGAAGATGTGTTTCAGTTCCTGGTGGCAGAACTGTCACACGGCCAGCCCCCTGGACTGATACACTCTCCGCATGTGAAGGCTACAGATGCAGCCAGTCACCTGTCCCCTCAACGGCTACGAGGGATTTTGAAAGCAGTGACCTACATTTGGAAGAGCACAGCCAGAAATTGTCCATTGAGAGCAGCTGGACCTTCTGGGTCAGATAATAGCATTCAGCTAAGGAAGACATCACTTTAAGAATTTGATGGATGAGATGTAAGTTACATGAACTGGGAGATACAAGGCAAGTGGGAAAGATACAGAATTAAGTAACTACAGTGCAATTTTACTGAATTTATTGTGAACAAGAGGTTATAAAATGTATTTTTAGAAATAAAGATCATGTGCAAAGACTAATTTTATGATGGAGGAAAAGGATTAAAAAAATTTTGAAGATATACAGCCTATCAAAAATTTTTAAACAGGTACTTCCACAGAGCCATACCTTTTACTCAACAGACAAAGCCATAAATTTCCAATTCTATCTTTGAGTAGTTCAGAATTCAATTTACTAGTCAAAGTTGTTTATAAATTTCAATAGTTTTATTTTATGACTTTGTTTTCACTTATGCCTGGCATAAGTTCCAACCATAATCAACCAAAACTAGTACAGAAAGGACCCTTCTGTCTCTGTATTTGGAAACAGAAGCTATTTATTCTAAATGGTTTAAACTGGCTCTTATAGTCCTCCATGATTTGATAAAAAACTACCTTTTAAAAACAAGCAAAGAAACCAACTGATCTCTCTACAGCAATACCTAGCTAGAGTGTAATGAAAATTACTGATACTTACATACAGAAGTAGCAGCAGAAATCAACCTTGTATTTGAAACAACACCAAATTCCTGAAGAAAAAGAATGGTAAATGAGGTGAACCACCTGAAACACCATACACTCACACTGTTATCAGATTAAAATAATGGTTTCTTACTAAACTGGGCTTTTTTTGCAGTATTGTAGTATTTGGTTTATTCCCCCACCCCTTTTTTTTCTTTTCTTTAAGGTGAACAGGGTTAAACTTTTTACCTAAGAGTTATTTCATTGATTAGTTTCTTGGTTGTTTGTGAGGAACAGTAAAGTTTTATGAAAGGTACTAAAGCCACAAAAGCTCAGCTGGCTAACATTCTTTATATAAAATAGACAAGTGGGCTTCAAGAAAGTATTTTTTTCCTTATCCCATTTGGAGAGAAAACTGTCTTTAGAAACCTGCCATTAACTACCTTTTTTTAGTTACGTTTTCATGAAGTCTTAGCTTCTGTGCTGAGACAGTCAGCAATCTATAAATTTTCTGTATACAGTGCTCTTTCAGAGAAGTCCATAGCTGAATCAACAGTGCTACAGCTGCCCTCTAAAGTTGCAGAAGCTTTAGGAAGGCTACACAGGAAGGAAGGCTACACAGACTTCTAATTTAAGGTACATCTATGTAAGGTACATCTATGTCTGTGCCTGCTTAAAGGCTTATTTAACAGGTTGATAAAAATGCACTCTCTCCAACACTCTCTCTTTTCCTTGATGTCTTCCAAACACTGAAAAGTGTCACAGTACTTGTACAGACAACAGTATCACATGTCAACACCAGTTTAGTAGGACTGTTTCTACCATCCATTAAGCACTTGAGTTCCTTCTGTAAAATCCCTTAGTGCTGACACTTTACAAACTGGCCAATCTGACTTTTTTCCATTACACAGACACTTCTCAAACAGCTGTAAAAGTTGCTGCATTACAGAGGACTAAAAGCAGCACCCAGCTGATGCTAACTCTTGGCCACATTTGAAGCGGAGTTCCAATGGTGGAGGCAGGGAGCCCTCTCACCACTATCCCTAATGAGTCAGCTCCTTACGATAGTTTCTCAAGGACAGCGCATGAGCTACAACATACTTTTAATTCAAGTAATGAAAGTGTGGTAAACTCTGAGGATCCCTTGCTATATGAAATAGAACAAGATAATTAGGAAAAAAATTCCAATTACATTTTAAAGTTTGAGTAAACATAAATAAGGAAAAACATACCAGAAAGGAGACACTGCTTAAGATATAACAATTCAAGATATAGTGTATATAAATATGTAAACACTGTGTCACTGTGAAACAGCCACTTAAAATATTTTTTTCAATTTTCAGAGGCACTTCAGGGTTAGTAATTCAGACAAATTTTGAAGGCCTTCTCTGTCTCCTTTTCTTAAATGCTATAGAAATCTATGCAAAAAAGAGAAGGTTTCAACCCCCAAAGCATGAAGAAAGACAAAAAATTTAAAAGTCCTAAACGTTTTCTTTCTCTCATACATCACATAATGTTACATTAAAAAATTGTAATACTTCATACCTCTACTTTGGATGCCAAAAACACACACGTAGGAGCCATTAATACTGGATCTATACTTTTTAGGGAATATCTGAAATGTTACAACAAAATTATAATATGTTGTTTCATACATGTAGAACGATTAATCTATTAAGAGCACCACACTTCCTTTTGAAAAAGCAAAGCTTAAGTTAACTTTATTAAAGCATAAAAGCTTTACACCATCCAGAAAACAAAACTGGCATTGTTTTTAATACAGAACTGCATTTTTAAAGGGCTACCAAAATGTGCCTAGCAAATGTTTTATTCTTGTACCATCATAGTAAACAGTCCTACCTGGCATAGAATCTCTTGAAGTAGACTGTAGCAGTGGCAATAACTTGTTGTCTTAATTTAAGATGTTCACCTAAAGCCTGGATAACTTAAAAAAAAATGAACAAAAGCTTGAGTTGAGTTTTTTAAACAATTTGACACCAAATAGCAAAGGGTCTCAAAACAAGACTAATGCTGGGGATTCTAAGGAGCAGCACCACAATCTTCTCCCTCAGTTCAGTTGCTCTAGTGAGATAACATGCTGCTGTAAGCCTACAGACCTTCAGGTGAAGAACTGCTGCCTCCTGAAGCTTGGGGACACCTTCAAAAAGGGAAAAGTACCTTGACTTCATTGTGTACAAAGTAAGTATGACCTTTAAGAAGATGACAACACAAATCTCAGAAGGGTAAAGCTCAGGTATTCCATTTTAGAGTAAAACAAATTCAGACACAGGAAATAGATATCCACGGCTCTTCCGTGCCACACAAAATGGATGGGTTTTTTTCAAACAAGTAAAGCTGCCAACACAAACACGGTCATTAAATTTGGCAGAGGCAGCAGGTGTTAAAAAAATGACATATTTAGTCTAGGGAGAGGGGGTGGGAGACCAGAGGATGCAGTCAGCTGCTCCATCAAGGTGGTCCTCTGCCAGCTGGCCAAGAAACAACCCTGGTGTCATCTGTGCAGGTAGCTCTTGTTTGGCCTCCCAGGCAAAGGAAAGGTGCCAAGCAAATTAGATGCATCAAGCTGGGATTAAGAGCAGGGGTTGGATATAAAGAATGGCACAGTGAAACATAAGGTTGTTACTTGTTATTTTTCCCATACTTCTTTGCCACCATTATTCTGAGCATGGCTTGGCTGTGTGAAGACTCCCTCTTCCTTTTTCCTTCCCTCATGAGAAATGTCAAAACCAATATTTTAAAATACATTTAAGTAGATATTTAAAATATGTACAGCAAAACCAAGACAGTGACCACTGGTGGGAAAAGCAAACAATTCTGTTGTCAGTCAGCACTAAATTCTTAGTCTCTACTTAAAACACTCAAGCAGAGAGTTTTTTACCCATGCTCATATCACTTATCCCCTGTGAATAGTCAGGGTACACATTTGTCACCCACTGGCAATGCCCAAAGCAACAGTAAATCCCTGTCTGTGTCATATCATTCTTTTTCTAGAGAAGAATGCCAAATTGGGACTAGTTTGACAGTGACAGTAGGACAAGCAATACTTCTGAAAAGGGTGTTAAACCCAATATGCAATGTCTGTACAAATATTAAACATTTTATCAGCATATATTGGGAGGTTTGAAAGAATTTTTGCCTTTAATTTGACCATGGGGCTAAAAAGCTGTCCTACTGCTGGGGCATCAGAAAAATTCAAGTATTAGGCTAAACAGAATTCTCCAAATATGTTTCATACTCCCATGGGATTTTCAGGAATGGTTAGGCCATCTGCTGTCAGAGAAAAATCAAGTGTGGTTTAGGAGAAAAAAATGGACAAGAGCCTAGAGAGACTTAATGAAATGGAAGCTTGTATATGCTGGGAAAAACTCCAATACTTGTAATTATTTTTTTAATATTTGAAAAGAAACCATAGGATCATTTATTCCTGTACGTTTACAAAGTAAGTGGTTTCCGTGTTTTGGGTTTTTTTAATAAAGATGGTTTTAATTCAGAGTATTTTGAGTAGCCTCTAACACAAATATTACTGCTTCTGTCCAAAACCAAAAAGGGAAAACAACTAATACACTTCTCAACCAGAAACAGCTAAGACTTGGTGATCCAAACAGAGATCATCAGTTTCCATCAGTTTCCTTTTTCAAACTACTTTAGAAGATGATTTTTTTCCTTCTCTTCATAGCTGCAGGGAGCCATACAATCAGTTAGTGATCTACTGCACTTGTTTTCCAATGAGGAAGAAGCAGGAAATTGCCCCTCTCCGTGCAGATTTTAATTGCTTTAGGGAACAACCATCTCCTGGGCTGACACACACTGAATGTGACATGCTGTGGCCGAGCCTCATCTGCTCTCAGGTAGTGCAGATGCGAGGCAAGGGGGGACCCAAAGCAGGGCCCCTGTTCAGAGGCAGGCAATGATACAACACATCCAGGGCTTGAGCACGACGAGCTCTGCCTGAGCCCAGAGCAGCCCCGGCTGTCCTGCCCTCCTTGCTGGAGAAGGGGAGAAAGCCCAGCACCGTCTCCTCCAGGGTAGGCTGTGTTCCTACGTGCACAAGGGAGAGGCTGGCAGAGCTGTTCTCCAGCTGCCCCCAGTCACTCACCTACCTTCAGGGGAGGCACGGAGTGCCAAGGAAAAGGACTCCGGGAACCACAAACCAAAACTAACAAACTAACTTGTTTACTTTGTAAAGCTTTGTTTACTCAAGAAAAACAATGAAGCGAAACATTTTAAAAGCATATTTCGTAGTTCAAATTAATACTAGTGAAAATTAGCATAGAAACATAGTTTTAGAAATGTCCATAACCCTCCTTTTGTCTCTTTTTTGTATTACGAAGTTATGACACTTGGTTTTAACCTCAGGAAATTTCAGGAATGGATCAAATGGATAAATCATTGCTAGCTTGATTTCCTGGTGCCCTAAAAGCAATAACACAGAGGTATCCACAGTGATCGTGTTTATGGCATATGCAATTGTTACAAAAATAACTAAGCTAAGAGAGAAGCTGAGATAAGTATCTTTCACAGATATCATTCCAGCACTGACATAAGATCTTCCAGTGGCCCTGGGAAAGTCACTTCACTTCTCTGTCTCAAATCTGGCCAGATAGCTGAAAAAAAAAAGCATTCTGGACTTTAAAGGACTGCTGGAAAAAATATATAAAGAGCTGATTGCAAACAAGTTACTAGTTAGCAATATCCTTCACTTAAGGAGATTTTTTTAAAATATTGAACAATTGCACAGAGAAAATTTTAAGTGCCTTTGTAATCTGATATACTCAGGTGTGGCCATTCATATGGATAGTTAAATGCTTTGCAGGATCAAGTAAATCTCAGACAACTTCACATACAAGTCCCAAATTCTCTGGGAGAACAGGCTGCCTTCCAACAGCTCTCAGAAACTTGTGGACAATTTGAGAGCCACCTGGTAACTGGGAAATCAGTCAGAAGACAAAACACGGGTTGTGCTGCAGGTTTCAGAGAATCTAAACGAACACAAATAACGAGTTTCCAAACTCTGCTGTTTAACAGAATGGCCTAGATCACCTAAAATACTTACCCCAGCCTAAGAACCCACCAAAAGCCCAGGCTGAGTACTAACATTGACATTGAGCCTTTAATACACTAGCTTAGCAGCTTCTGCTTGCTTCTCCTCCTTTTATGTTTTTGATAAGAACCTCTTGAAAGTAAGAAAATTTACTGTTTCATCCTACCACAGGTTAAAATGTTATATGTGCAGCTAATTAGCCTACAAGTTCTCCTAGAATTGTGTTACTGCAACTAACAAATAATGATGTTATTTATATTCCAGATCTCTGTTAAAATAGGCTGTGAAAGTATATGTAATACCACAATGAAAACATTACATTCTCAAAGCAATTCAAACCTCCATTTAGACATGGCACACATTGCACAGATTTTATGGCAGAAATAAAAGAAGTTTTACCATTAGTAAAAAATATCTGTAGCTTCCAATATTCTTCTTCAGTCAGAAATTTCAAGTCTTTCTGGCGTTCCTTCAATAGATCTTGTTTATCCAAAATCCATTGTAAGCTAAAGGAATGGAAAATAATTTCAGCAACTCTTTATCAACATTATACTGAGTGTCTCCTGTACAAACAGACTATGAATTAAGTCTCAGGGTAATGGGCTTGTGGCCTTTAACAAAGCCACAAACCATCTTCTCAAGCAACTGTTCTTCAGGGTTTTCAAAAGTTAGACAACTGAAAAAAACCCAACAAACAACAAAAACCCAAAACCCAAACAACAAAACACGAACTACCGGGGGCTGAGATTAGCCTCTACCAGCAGCAAACTGAGCTGGCTGTACAGATCTTAGACCCTGACAGTCACTAACAAGGTTTATGTTGCAGCCATTTCATTACGGGCACCATTCAAATCTTGACGCACTTCAGCGTAAGGTGTTTTAGGGCCGAATCACAGAATCAATTAGGTTGGAAAAGACCTCTGAGATCACCGAGTCCAACCCATGACCGAACACCACGCTGTCAACTACACCATGGCACTGAGTGCCACGTCCAATCTTTCCTCAAACGCCTCCAGGGACGGTGACTCCACCGCCTCCCTGGGCAGTCCGTTCCACTATCAATCACACTTCCTAATGTCCAACCCAAGCTGAGCCCCGGCTGCCCCATCGCTGGGGACAAGCGTGTCAGGGACCCAAGCGCCCGCGCTCCGCCGCTGGAGCCCGGGCTGGCGCGGGCACCGACACCGGGACGCGACCCCTCTCCCGGAGCGCCCAAACGCTTCCCAAGCGGCGGCTGAGCGGGGCCGGCTCGGGCTGTTCCCGCATCCCAGCCCGGCTCCCGCCAGGGTCCCGCGACGAGCAGGCCCCGCCGCCCGCGCGGCGCTCCCCCGGCCGCCCCGGGCCTCCCTTCAGAGCCGTGCCCGCCGCCCGGCCCGGCAATGAATGGACAGAGGGCGGCGGCGGCCCGCAGCACCCGTGCCCCGCGCCCCGCGGCCGCGGCACCCACTAGTGAGAGCTCTGCCAGAAGTTCCCGGCCATGGGAAGGAGCAGAGCGGAGCAGAGCGGGGAGGAGGCGCCCGGGCCCGCGATGCCCCGGCCCCGCCGCCACAGCGCCGCCGCCCCCGCGCCGGCAGCAGGAAGGAGGAG
>VWPU01021331.1:0-63019 GCA_013398955.1 Callaeas wilsoni
TGGACACCATTCGTTTTCACTTGTGCCTCCCCTTGCTGATCACTGGGTCCTGGCACAGCTGTGCTGTGGAGAAGGCAGATGCTGCTCCTTGTCTCAGGGAAAAGCAACGACCCCTTCCTTCCCAGTGCTTCCTAGTTCCCATGGGGGAGGACCCTGCTGCCTCTGCCTCCAGGGGTCTGCCACAAATTTGAAAATAAAACCCCAGGCACTGGTATTCAGCTCTCTAAGTTGTGGGGTTTCTTTTCTCCCCTACTCTCCCATCCCACCAGACTCCCCCACCTGACAAGTCCAACCCAGACAGTCCCCTCACGCCTCTTCTCCAGCTACATGGGGCCAGGGAAGAGGTGGGGGTAGGCTTGTGTTTTGATTAATATGGAAATAAAATGCAGAAATAGCAGCAGTACTTAGCTTCATTGCTTCAGTTTAGAGATTTATTGGCAAGGAGATAAACACTAGGCTGGGGGCCTTGCTCAGTAATTCACGGTTCCCATCAGTTATTACGAAATGAGCAAATCGTTTTTCTTTGAAGTCACAGAGGGGGGAAAAAAAAGAAATGTGGAAAAAAAGAGTAATATTTTTAATAAGTTGCTACCCCTTGCCCCAGGTCCAGACCTCGTCTACCTGCCCTTCTGCCCTGATTGGGGACCTACTCCCCAAACAAAACTAATAAGGAGTTTATTACGGATGTGTGTCTCTTAAAATGCATGTGTCTTGCTCTGCCTCCCTCCAACGTTCTTTCATATTTTCCTACTTGCTCCTATCCAAATTTTTAAATTTTGTATTTTCTGGTCTCTGAAGCCCCACTTTCCCTCCTGCAGAAGCAGGCAGGCATGGATTTGAGCTAGAAAGTGCTGTCACAAGATGACATCGTGCTGCTGCCAGGGAAAAAAAAGGGGCAAGATTGAGAAGGGGAAATGGGCACTTTGGGGGCACAAAAACCCCTTCTCAAGTCTGAAACAGAAGCAGCCAACTAGTAGCTAAGTACAAGCTAAATACTAAAATGTAAGCAGATGATTTTTACCAAAGTTCTGTGAAACTGAAGGATTTGAGTTTGTTGCTTTGCTTCCAGTGTATTAGAAATACCTTGAGACATCCACACTGTACTGCCAAAAATTGACACAGAACCTGCTGAAAACTCGTATTTTACTGGACCAGCAGGACAGGTCAGGTGAGACATCCTAGGGCATCTCAGAGGCAGCAAACACCTATGTTTAAGTGGCTGAATTGAGCCTTACAGTCATAGAATCATAGGAAAAATTAAGTTGTAAAAGACCTTTAAGATCACTGAGTCCAATCATAAATCTAACACTGGCAAGTTCACCAGTAAAAGATGTCCCTAAATTCCATCTTAATGTATTTTGAATAGGGAAACAGAGTAAGAACAAAATGGTCTCAAAAAAACCCCTGCATATTGGAATCTTTGAGTAAAAACCTACACTTTAACCAAAGAGAAAAAACAGAACAAAACCACCCCAGCATTCACAGAAGGATCTTCCCCCAGTTGCTTAGCCACATTTTAAACAAAGAAACTTAATCATTGTTTAATTGTTGATAATTTTGTGTTCTCTGTTTTTTCAAGTAATCAGTTTGATTAAAACTATAAAAGGTTTTAGGGTCAAATGAATAAAATAAAAAGGAATTGCCAATCTTACGTCACATCAGGGAGGTGATACAGTTTTTGATGGAACCATCTCCATATCTGTGCTCCCATCCAACAACTGCTCAGCATCCAAAAACTGCTGAGCTGGAGACACTGAACTGAAGACACCAGAAGGGTGAATGAAAGTGCCTGTAGCCTGATTACCCCAACAAATATTCTTTCTCATGACCTTCATTTCTCTCTTCAGAAGTTGAAACAAACCCTTTTTGCTTGATATTACATTGAAGTAGGCATCTAGATGAGCACAGTGCAGCTGCAGAAGAGTAAAGTTTGGCTGATAGGCAAAACTTCTTAAAAATTAGCATCATCAGTTGAGGCTATATGATCAAAATCTATGCCTAGGTCCCCCAAGTCTCTGAACCTGTTCTAGGTTCAGGATAGGGTTCTATATAGCCTTGATATAAAAACTGTAGACCTATATTTTAATTCAATATTTTCATGTTTGTTCATTTTTTCCCAAAGTGTTGTGGCTGTTGACATGGACATCTTGAAAGTTACCTGGCAGAGCAGCACGAGGGGCTGCCAGATGAGCAAGGGGAAAACTACAAGAAATGCAGTAATTTAGTATTTAGGATGAAGATGATTTGTGGAGAAACACAACCCAAAAACTAAAGGATCCCTTGAAAAGCAAGATATTTGCACAGGGCCTGGTCCTGATGCCTTGTAAGCTAATAAAAGCAGGTAAGACTCAATTTTTAAGACAGTGATAGCAGAGTCCCCACAAAACAGGGGAGGAAAGGAACTGTGGTCTCTGATTGCATTTATCACCTCCAAAAAGCCTTCTCCTATGTCAGGGAGGTACATGAGGATGCAATAGCGCCTTAGTCACACCACTAGAGGAAATATTTTACAAATTATTCACGAAAGGAAGTTGATGTTTGTGTTATAAAAAATGGATTCTATATTTGACAATACGAAATTACTTTTCTGCATACTTATTCTTTGTGGGCTTTTTCCTTGTGTATGTGTGTACTTTTTTCTTTTTAATTTATTTTACTTTTCTTTTAATTCCTTTCTACCCAGTGGCTCTGACTATCACATACCAGGCACTATTTTGCTGTGTTTCAGCTGCAGTTAGGTGGCTTTCTGAAAAACATGAGATTTCATTTGTATTTTTTAAAAAGCAGAGAAATGTTTCACAACTAAAAAAACTTGTTTTTACAAAACCTGACTTTTGACCTGAGGGAGTTGCAAGCCCTCATCCATGGGGTCAGAGGAAGAACAATAACGTGACCACATAAAATGTTCTCTTTCACGACTTTTTATTTTTGTTGATAAACAAAGATCTGTCAAGTGCCATACAGGAAGTAGACAACTAAAAATGCAGTTTGTCCCTTGTGCTGCCCTACCTCATCCTTTGCAGAAGAATTGCCCATGGCTGATTCTGTGGCCTGTGCTGTCAGATCTTCTGACAGCAAGTGAATTTTCAGGCATTAGGAGAAAGGCAGCTAGAAACATTTACTGGGAGAGCTTCTATCCCCAGTTTCAGTGCTTGGCTTTCCTCCTAAAACTGCAAGTGACAGAAATTAGTCAGACCTGTGGTGGTCATGAGTGGGAGGATGATTTTCTTGATCACAGTGAGAATTGAGTTTGGACACCACTCCATGCAAGTGCTGATACTAGCAGCGGGCTACAAATATGTCAGAAACAGATCTGCCAGGGCTAGAAACCATGGCAGCCTTGTGAGTACTTCCATGCAAAGGTCCAGATTGCTACCAGTGTCTGAACATCTCTGGGTCTCATAAATTGACAGAGGACCTAAACTAGAAGGGTCTGAAGGCTTCATTTCCATGGGAGGTGGATGCAGTAGTTTCCAGACCTCTGTCACTGAAGTCCCAACACACCCCTGCTGTCTTGGCAGGGAATATAGGAGAGTGGTTACTGCGGGGCAGCTGTTCTGTGCCTATAGGTGGGTCTAGCTGAGTCCCTGCTGCCCTGCAGGAGCGCTCTGCAGACTTCCTATGAGCCTGGTGTGTGCTGCCTGCCCTGACCCTTCTTCTCTCAGTGTGTTTCTCTGACTGCTGTGACCTTGGTCTCCTGAGGCGCCTGTAGCCCAGCCAACCTTCAGGCATGGTCAGGTCCAACTGGTTCCATGTGTTTTGGAGGGTGCTTCCTTGGCAGGCTGTAGCCCATACTAGCCCTCTGGGCTACCTGCTTCTTGTGGCCTTGAGACCATACCTGTATGCAGTCCATGTACCACTTTTTCTTTCTCACTGAGTATCTTTGGGAGGTTTAGTTGTGTTCAATTTTGAAGCAGGCTGAGGTATGCTCTGCAAAAGCACTTGAACACAGTATTTTCAAAGCTTCAGGATCTTCCTTTCCATGGATTGTTTTTCCCTAGATGCTCCAGCATGGTCCATTTGCCCTTTCCAGAGGTATAGATGTACATCCCCACAACTTCATGCTTCCATTACTTCTGCCAGGATATGAGCTTTTTCTTATTTGACTTATGTGGAGCTGTGGAGGTCTGCCTCCCTCACATCAGCACTCTCTTGTGTCTGTTGGGTGCTCTAGGGTTTTCCATTTCTCAGGGTTCTATAAGATGTTCAAGATTTCCATTCCAAGCTAGAATCACGGACTTCATCTCTCCTAGTAAATTAACCAGTGCTACATAATGTTCTCAGGCACTGTAACTCAATTATTTATAGAGTCAAATTGTTACAACAGTTTCTGGCATGTTTTGGCTCCAAGCAGCTAGCACTCTCCCGATCATTTCCCAGGCATGGTTTGGGGATAGCATAGGCCAAAGGCCAATCCCAGCAGGCAATTTGTGTTCAGCCACACTGCCTGGAAAGCAAAAATTTAATAACGTGGACACACGCCAGTCTGTGCCAGTTGGCTTCAGAGCTAGGTAATGGTCACAGGCATGTTTTGTATAGATGTAGCCTCAGTCATTTTCCCTTACAGAAAGCTTTTGCCCTTGTTGTAATCTCTTTCTGTCTGTCTTTCTCTCCACATTACCAGGAGAATACATTTTCTTTGTGAAGTGAGATATTTATCAGAATTATTAACTGATCAAAGTCCCCAATATTTGATTTGTTTCCATTACTTTTTTGCTTTCTCTGCTTAGCTTTTCCCAGTTGTGCATGATTGGTTTATCGAACTATGAAACTGTGAAGAATGTCTATTTCTACTTTTGTGCCATATGTAAGAAATCCTTCACTTCTGGGTTTCACATCAACATTGGGCAAAAGATCCCCATGGTCGTGTGGGCACACATTTCACAGCCATTTTTTCAGTTCATAAATATGACACATAGATATAAAATAGCCCTCAGTCTCAGAATTCTTCATACGTCCAGAGACAGTCCTTCCTCGCCTACCATCAAACCTCCACCAAGAAAAATGAATCCACTCCCAAATTTGTAAGCAACTGGGGAAAGCACAAAGTTTTGACTTTCTGCTATGTAGGAATCATATACCTTGTGGGAGAAGTGGTTCCAGATGCAAGCTGAATGAGAAGCTTAGGGCTTTCCCCTGGGACTAGTCTTCTTTCTTTCCACCTACTTAGACCAGGCAAGCTGTACTTAGTGCCCCATCCTTCACTTGTTTCAGCATATTTCAACTTACCAATACAAAACTATAATCCAAAGAGGAAACTTTACTTTTTTCTTTTTTATTTTGTTTCCTAAAGTGTTGCAGTGGGTTTTTTTCTTCCCACTGGTGCATTTCATCAGTTTGGCAGCACTCCATCCATGCTTTTGGGTTACAGCACTTTTTTACAGTGTCTTTGTCTCCAAGGTTTCTGCCCCGAATCCTGCCTACTGACAAAGCCAGCACTAACTAAATACCCTGAATGAGATCGGCACTGATTGCTTCCTCACTTCTGCCCATGTGGATTTTACCTGAGATCTCTGGGGTTAACTCTGTTTCCAGCAATACAGCCGAAGGACAGTTCTCCTGTAAATGCAGTATCAGCATTTCAGTTTCTTCTTTCGTGGTCATATTGGGACAGGCTCCTTTACCTGGCCTGCCCCCATGAAGACCCCAGCATGTCCCACATCTTGCAGGGCCCCACAGTCAGCAGGTAACCCTTTCTTTGACACTGTCAGGTTCAGTCGCTTGAACATCTCCTGCTCATCCCCTCACGCGACCACCAGCTCCATCCATCTCTCTCCATGGGCAGCCCTCTTCCTCCAGCTGCAGCATCTTCTATTCCAGCCTTCACTGCTGTGGCTGTCTCACCTTGCCATTGCATCTGCCTGACCATCTGTTGAATCATGTGCAATATAAATAACAGCTAGTGACAAATAATAGCTACAGATACTCTCCTGTAATAGCCTAGTGGTCTCACTGGACAGCCGCCACTTCATAGCATTTTCTTATTTTACTTTGCAAGTCATGATTATATGGTAATATTAAAGAGGGCTGCAATGTTAAAGGGATTTGAAGTTCTTGGGCTACGTTATATATAATTTTCACATTTTCCCCAAAAGTGTGTGCTATTATTCAATTCCCCTTGTTCACAACTGTGATACTCTTCTCACTGGAGAGATCACAACAGGGCCTTATTCTATGCTTCAACACAGCACTAAAGATACCCACTGATTGTAACAGGTAAGGAAAAATCAGCTTTTAAAACCAATCACATTTAATAATTTACCTCAGAAAAATGCAGAGAAGAAGTGAGACTAGCAGATTTCTCTACATTCCTCTTCATAGAGAAGAAAATGTTTTCATCTTGATTATAGAGAAAGTGAAAACTTTGCCTTAGTGTGTTTGGTCTTTACCTCACTGAGACCTTTAACTTGCCCATAGACACGGGCTTGGTCATTGGGGTGCTGAAAACACGTTGTAGCTGATGTAGTGGCTGATGCTTCATCCAGTAAAGTCATGGACAGCTTTGCTTAGAGGCCCATAGCTGAGTGGCAGCCTTGCAACAGGAATTTGTCCTCCATTTCACAGCTTTCTGGCTACATCTGAATGCCGAAAATTAATTGCTCTAAACATACCTCTGAAGCCAGTTGATGGCACAGACACATGCCAAAGTAATCTTTGAACAGTTGTGATGATCCTAATAGTGAGCATAGCTGAGTGGTATTTGAAAAGCTTTGTTTTTTCACTCTCATTCTCGGTTCAGTTTAGAGATGTTCACGAAAATACTACATTTGACAAAGTGCTTGTTTTATTCACCAGCTTCCTTGAACTAACAAGCTGACGACAGATTTCTGGTACAGATGGGATTGTTTAAGAAAAATATGTCGAGGAAGCAGGCTCACTTTTAAAGCAAAGTTATTTCAGTTTGTTGTGCTCATCTCTCAAGGTATGCAAGCTTCTCCAGCAAGGGGAGCTGCTGGGCGCAGCTCAGGGGAAGGAGCAGAATAAGTCTCAGAGCTTTCCTGCTGTGTAAGGGGAGCTTTCAGCTCTTTTTTTTCTGTTGAAGATGACCTTGCACTCACCTGATGAAGGTGCTTATTTCTTGCAGGTCAAAGATGGGCAGGTGTTTCCTAAACACCACGTTTTATTCATAATCCACCCCCGGCTGTGGAGTGGCCTGTGAGGATGCCGTCTGCCCCTCTTCTGCTCAGCTCCCTCCTGTGGAGACCCTGCAGCCCACCAGCATTGGGGACTGCAGTGACTGCCTGCAAAGAGATGCTCGATACACTGTACAACCAAAGCTGCCTGGTCAGAGCTGCAAGTGAGCCTCCCTGGGATCTGCACCCTCTGTACATCCATGGAGAAGTTGGGGTACCTGTGCAGCAGCCTGCAGTCAGTGGGCTGGGGGTGTCCGAGACACCTCTAATTGCAGTGCTGACATCAATTCACTACTTGGTCTCTGACAGGGCTTTGCAGAGACACACAGGTTTGGAAGTTAGGACTGATTGGTTGCTCAGGTCATGTGCTCAGCTGGAACTTGGAAAGGCACAGAAATTCTTGGTCTGGACCAAAATCCCAGTAGCAGCAGCTCCACTATCAGGTGGTATTGATCTGAAGACCGGGGGAATCCACCCCTGAAGATGCTTATTCTCCCTTCCTTTCACACCCTCCCTAATACACACAGTGCACATACAGTGAGTTTCCTTTCCTCCCTTTCCCTAAACTTTTAGGCCAGCTCCACACATTTCAGAATGACCATGGACATTTTTTTTAAAATTTTTTTTTCATGAAAAACAAAACCAGCTAGACTGGGTTAAAACTAGTTAAATCCCTCGAGACCTCAGTAGTGTTTTAAAACATATGTGAAGGGGAGGAAGCATTTTTTGCACGTCCTGAAGAATATAGCTGACATATGGACCATTCAAAGGAAATTTTTTTCAGGCCATTGGCCATGCATGAATGGCTGGGCTTATACAGTGGGACCCATGATATGATGGAGATCTCCCAGAAATTGAGCTTTCTATGTAGCAAGAGCAGATCCTGTATATGCTAACCATGCTACAGGCTCTCAGACCTGGTAGTAGATCCAGGAGCCAGCTGAGGGGCAGGGATGGGCTGGAGCAGCACAGTTGCACTGAAGCAGGTTTTGGCTTGGAGGGGAAGTGTGTCCCCTCTGCGAGCCTACTCCAGCAAAGCCTGCCCCATGTGACCCCGTTTTTGCTTCTCTCCATCATAAGCTTTCTCCTAGCTGTGTTCACTGGTGCCTGCTGCTTCAAACACTACTTTACTGTGACTGAGTGCCATTGTAGTGCCACAGGTAGATTTAGAACCTCAATCATTTTTCCACTAAATACTTCCAAGGCCACAGAGAAACACCTTGTAAATCTTTTTACTTCCTCAGAAAAAAATCCTGAAACCCTACACCACGAAACAAAACAAAACAAAACCAACAACAAACCACAAGGAAGTTCAGGGAAATAAACCCCTAAATCGAATTTCTTGCTTTAAAAGTGCTTTACATATATCACCACCAACCAGCATGTAAATTTTAGTCAGCTACTGGACTAGTCTTTTAAAGAAGTTGAAAAATGGCCCTGTGTCCTCAAAGGACACACCTGTTATCTGAAACAGTTTTTAACCAGCTTGTTAAGCAGCTTTGACAGATCAAAGACCCCGGACAATGGGCACAAACTTTAACAATAGTTTAGCCTTGAGCAAAAGCTTCTGTCAAAGCAAGGCTTGTGCCAGTAGTATTATGGCCTGCAATTGAAAATAAATTTTACTTGAATAAGTACCTCAGCCCGATCAGAGGCACTGCCGCCAGGGAGACAAAAGCAGTTGGGGATAAGTTATTGACTCCACTGACAGCATGAATGAAGTTCATTATGCCAGCCCACTCTTGGTAAATGTGTCAGGTTTTAAACTGAATTAGGTGGCAGGTGCATGGACCATTTTCCTGCCCCCCTTGAGACAGTAGAGGGCCAGTCATCACCTGATTCTACAGACAAATGTTTAGATTTAGTTTTCATATCGCATGGGCACAAGTGACAGCATATTTAAATCATAAATAAGGTTTCCTGAAAGCCCTCGTCTATCCCACTTTCTCCCTCTGTCCCCTGTAGCTGGCTGGCCGTGCTCCCATCTCCTTGCCTGCTGGACCCTGGAGGTGAGTTTGCCTCCCCTCCACTGCCGCTGCTACAGCCCCACTTCTGGTCCCTGCTCCTATCTGCCTTGGGGACGTGCAGGGTTTGGTCTTCCACAGGCTGCCTCTGGGTCCAGCCCCAAACCAGGGGGAAGTCCAGACCCTTCTGCTCCTGTCTGGGTGACACTGCACACTGCGCATTTCCATCTTCAACAGGGTCTGGATCAAGCCCTCCCACAGCTGATTTTATGTGATATATTTATATAGACCTAAAGAGATTGAATCCAGACATCCTATGTTAATCTTCAGAAAGAATTTCTACAGTAAAACAGTATTTAATCCTTGCAAGCCTCTGATGACAAACATGACTATCATTGAAATTTCACAGAAATGCAGGCCAGATCAGAAAGAAGTGGTATGAAAAACATACATGTATCTATGTGTGTGTGTGTATACATACAAAACCACATATAAAAATACAAAATCATCTATATATGTACTAGTTTTTAAAAATTTTGCTAGAATTCAAACAAATAAGGTAATAATCTGCCATAATAATTTGGTATTCCTCTGATCTGCTGTTTTAAGATGTATCTTTTATTTATTTTTGCATCTGCATATTTTGCTTGAAAATATTTTGGTTTATAGTCTGCCAGGGCCTAGAAGGATAATGCAAGATCAGCTGAACTTCAGATATTTTGGATGCCAGCTCTCATTACTTAATCATGAGACACAGGACTATTAAGTCTCTTAAAAATGAAAGCCTTGTTCTCTGACCATAGAGGAAAGAGTTGGCATATGCCTTTGGCTGCATGCCTTATTTATGTTAATGAGCAAGTAAGATTCCTTCCCCCTGTGAAGGAGCTGAGCATCCCTTCTCCTGACACTTTTGGGATCTGCTGCCTGAGTTAGTTACTAAGGGAAGTCTTTGGCTTTTCTGCATTTTGGACATGTGGGTACTTTTTTTTTGCACTTGAGCCACTTAATCATTCAAGAATGTCTTTACAAGTCTGAAAATGTTTTGTTTTGTTGTGCTTTGTTTTTTCCTCCACATCCTAAAGGTAAAGCCTTTGTGTTTGTCCGTTTAACAGCCTCTGAACCAGACAACAGTCTCTGAAGTTTAATAAATTTTATTTATCTCCTTTCTCCAGGGATTTCAAAGGGCTGAACAAACACGACCTAGCCCTCCAACACTCACTCGAAGAAAAATGTTATTGCTGTTCCTCAAAACTGAGAGCCAATTCCTAAAAAAACGGATGAGGCTTGCCCAATGTCACAAGTAAGTCGGCAGATTCACACTCCAGCGAGTGTTTTAGCTGTCAGATAGTGCTTCACCCTCCAACACGACATTGCTAAAGATGCATTTGGCTCAGTTCACAGTTGTATTTAGTACACCTGTTAATACAGACATATCAAACCCTTTCTTTTTCTGGCTCCGATACAAACAGATCCAGGAAGTCTCACCCGTGGACCCCCAAAAAGAGAAAATGTTTCTTTCCCCCACACACAAATCTGGAAAAACAAAGTAGGCTTATTCTTTGGGGCTATCTAAAGACTGCTGTGTGTCAACACACAAAATCATTTCTCACAGTGGTATCACTTGCTGGATATGTTCCTTCCCTCCAACTACAGCAGATGGTGTTTCATAGTTGGTCACAAATGGCTGTCAGCGAGTGTTTGTCTGCCTGCCAGTAACCTGTAGTTTGGGGACTCCCTCGGAGAGTGTACCAGCACTGACTCTGCTGATAGCAGCATCTGAGAAAATGATCCGTCCTTTCTTGTCAGGCACAAAATTAGCTATCTCATTTTCAAACTGTTGACAAGGGGGATATGAAAGAAATAAGGGCCATGCTGGCTCTGATGATGTTTCTTCAGCTCTGGTTTGAGGCAGTGAGTGCTGGTTACAGAGCAAAAGCTGCCTTTACCACAGCAAATATTGACCTCTGCTGAAAGATGGGGATACAAGCACAGCCCTCTCCTGGTGTCAGGATTTTGCATGGCATTTCCAGCTTTCCCAAGCTCAGTTTATATTTCTCTTGGCCAGTGTTAGCAATGAGAAAATTATGACTTTTGGTGAAGTTGCCCTGTAGCAGGAAAAAGCTTTTGATGGGCTAAAGGCCCCAGTGCACCAGCCAGGTTTGCTGCTGTCCTCACATGCATGAGGAGAAGGCAGCCGGGCAGCCCCGCATCTGCTGTGACTGCTGCCTTGTCCCAGCAGCCAGAAATGGGAGGCATGGGAGAAAGAGAGACAGCAGGGATGGACACCAAATACATCTGTATTTGAAAAACAATTTTGGAAACTTTGCAGGAACTTGCAGTGGCAGTCATTACCTTACTGGTGCACATCCACATTTCAAACACTTGCAGCTACAACTCCAAGTATTTTATTTCAACAGAAGTCTTAAAGATGAGTCCATGGAGCAAAGCTAAAGGCTCTCCATTGCAGCTATCTCAGGATCCTCCTGCATGTAGAGCAATTTCTGTTTAAAATTTCAGGTGGTATCTGGGCTGGTAAAGTTGACTGGCCTCACCAGTCAACTTAGCCAGGGCAGGGGTCCCTTTCAGGTGCATCTGGCAGAGGGGATGTGTGTAACTCATGACTGCATGGCACTGCTGCCAAAGGGATCTGGTGACAGGGTACGTTCCAGCACTCCAGTTTTCACTTATATCGAGAATTGCATGTATCGATCCTATGCAGAAAAAATTCCCGCATTGGTCAGTAGAAAGGCAGATTGTATCGGTGCCAGTTACTATAGACAGTAATTTTCCCGCTCTTGTTCTGACCTGCTAGAAGATTTTTAAAGAAAGTTCATTTTCAGAAATTCCCTTTCACAAAGAGTTTCTAATATTGTAGAATTCCTTTTCATCCTAAATTCATCTATCCTCTCTGAGAAAAAGATTGATTAAACAAAAATTTCTGTCCTGCAAAAGAGAAGTTATGACTACTTTGGAAAACATCAGAATGATCCATCTGAAGTGAAATATCCTAAAAATTCAGGATTGCTTTGCTTCAGCTTTGTCACCGAACTGATGTCAAAAAGTACTAAATTATTCAATAGTTGAAGGTGTAAATATTGACTTCCAATGAACATTTTGAGCTACTTTCTGGAATATTCATAAACAAAACTGAATTCACACAGTAACTGCACAACACCAATGACAGCAACCAACCAGAACAAAAGAGACACAAAAATTTTGCTTAATTGGAATCATACTTGAAATGAAATTTCAACTATTTCAACAAAAGAGATTTTTTAAGGACTATCGAAGGTGGAATCTACACGGAAAGCTGAAAATAAAGTCTCCAATCATGGCCCTGTTGCTTAAAATCTATAATTATGTAGCAATTTTTCATTTTCCCTGAGTTTCAGCACTAAATTTTTATTTTGATTTTTCATATATGAAAAATCATGTTCTGTTTCTGTTCTTCTTTGGCTACAAAGATTTTTCTGGGAAAAACAAAGGGAGAACTTAGACGAGACAAGGCTACCTGCAGAACGCAGTGTGACTTTAACTCAGGTGCCCCGTGAGGATTATGGAAGTATCTGTTCCATGACAGGTCAGAATGAGTACAAAAGGAGAATGATGACTAGACTAAGCTTGATCCTCAGTAGGCGCCTTATGCCCTGGCTTGCATCCAGCAGTGTGTTCAAGCATGAAGTCTGAGTAAGACAACACAAACATCTAATGTTAAGCACATGTATAAATATTCTTACTGCATTTCAGTTGGGAAAATCTCTAGAATCTGACTAAGAGTGGTTGTATGGCTCCTTACAAGGGTACATTTAAACCCAACTAGGTTTACAGTACAACCTGCTGGGTCATTTAGTCCTGACTTTGGTTTGCTCGGGTATGTTACTGTGTTTGTGCATGTATTGGACGTATGAGTGTGAAGTTCATGTCCTTGACCACTTACAGATAGACTATGAGTAACTTAATGACAAACATGCCCAATATTTTGAGTTTCTGTTTTTAGGGCCATGGTGAAGGGCCTTAAACAACAAATTGAGTAGCCATTTCTCAGGCAGCTCTGCTTCAAGCAAAGATCCCTAAAGAAAAGGCTGTTGAAAATCCCAGAGAGTCCAGCATATTCCTAACAGAAGGCATTCCCTTTTGGGAAAGTCCATGGGGGCAGAACTCGCTTTGTGGATGTCTTCAGAACATACCAATAATATTTTCTACTTTCCCTTTGGGAAGTACAGCAAGTGTCTGAAAGGCTGGAAAATGAATACGGCCAGATGAGTTTACATCTTCCCAAACTACCACTTTCTGCTTCAGTGTGAAAGGCATTCATGCTTAGGAAAAAGTGCTCCCCTGAATCAGTATCTTCACTCTTAAGCCACATTGTTGACTTTGGCTAAGACCTTTGATGCCCAGAGATAACACAGTGGCCATTCAGTGGTCAGCCTGTGTTTGATCAGACCAATGTTTCCAACAGAGAGGTCCAATTTAGTCCAAAGAAAAGTGGAGCCACTTCAGAGCAGTGTGGCCCATTGTGTGGCCCATCGCTGAGGCCATCTTCAACAGCCGGCTGCCATGGTCAATGAAGTTGGTTCTTCTAGCTGAATGGGAGGTATGCACAGAGTTTTGGAAGTCACCAATTTGATTAAGAGAGACGGCCGGCACCAGGAAGATGACACGACTGTTGAGGCAGTCTGCAATGCTCTCATGCACTATGGAGAGCTCTGCTGCCACACACAGTGAATCATGTGCTAGTCCAGGACTCTGAAGGCAGGGATGGATTTGTGGGCTTACACGCATCAGGAAGTCCAGTAGTACAGCATCTGAGCATCTGGCTCATTTTGGGCACCTGAGCATTTGAGCATCTGCCTCAAGTTGGCAGTGGTGGATGTACAGGATGAACAAGCGTAAGGCCATTTCATGGATTTGGTTGGGACAAGAAGATGAGGAAATAAGTTAATTGGGGAACGTTGTAGAGCATTCTGAGTTTTTTACTGCTCCATTAGAAAATATTTAAAACATAGTTTATTAGCTTGCTAGTATCTACCTTGCTTAACATGATCTTTTCCATCTGCATTTCTCTCACTTCTTTTACTGGGTTTGTTGTCTTTAGTCAAGTTGGAAAAAGTTTTCTTTTGTATGCAAATTCCATTAGCTTTTTGATAAAGTTGTCAAGGAAAAATGCTGGTGCTCTGCCATATGGAAGCATTTATTCACTACCAAGTATGTAAATTAGATTACATCCTTGATGGCAGCTGTGTTAATTACCATATCTTGGGCTCCTGCTTGTTACAACTGGACCCAAAGTTTGACTTTTTTCCTTTTTTTTTTTTTCCCGCAAGCTACTCATGGGGCCTTCACAAACCCTGTTAACCTGACCAGATCTGCCTCAGATCCCTGCAAGAGGCCCTCTGAGGATTAGAAATTCCTAGCAGGTTGTACTGTAAACCTTGCAGCATTTGCCTTCTGCCAGAGTTTCTCCAGCTGAAGATCTCGGCGGGGCTGAGGAGATTAAGGGGAACTCCTTTGGGGACTGAGGAGATCTGCTTCGCAACATGGCTTTAAACGTTGACTGGACTTATTATGAGGCACAGAAGCTCTGCAAGGGCCCTCAAGTTAATTAGGGGAACTTGCCAAAGCCTGTCAGACACTTGGTGGTCATCACTGGATCCTTCAGACTTTTGGCAGAGCTTCGGAGACGGCGACATGCCAGTGAAAGGCTCTGGCTGTGCTAAGTAACCATGACTGCATTCCCCCAGAGTTACCACTGTTTCTTGGAAATAGCAAAAGCAACTGAGCAACTCATGAATTTCCCAGAAAACCAGGTCTGCTACTTCTTACCCTCCCTAAAATTTGGTCCCAAGCCCCTCAAAAGTTATCAAGTGGTCAAAACACCCCATTTTCCCTTTTTGCCTCAGACTTGATGGAATAATTTGTATTGGTGTTTGCGCCTTGAACCTGACACATTTAGGGAGCTTTGTGAAGAAATAAGTATTTGAATTTTCAATATATTGAAAATCGGTGGAGTGAAAATTTGTATTCTAGAACATAGAATAGTGATAATTCTCCTCTTCAAAATCCTTTAGTCTCAATATAATGCATTGGCCAGCCAGAGCCCACAGATATTTCCAGGATAGCAGATGAATGAGTGTTATGTTTCCACCAGAAAATATAAGGTTTTTTCTCAGCAAGACAAAATAAACTTAGAAGAGCCCAAAGGATGTGGTTGACAGCAGCACCAGACCTCCTAAAGAATAGCACTTTGCAAGGAGACAAGAACGAGAAATGCCAACCGCTTGTCATTTTTAGTCATGACACCAGTTACAAAAGTGAGGATGCTGATGTTATTAGTGCAGATATATTCTAACCAGCTCACACATGTTCAGCCAAGTTTTGCATTGTATACAGCAAACAAAAGCTGATATTGTTAAACCTAAGGAATATGTCCCATTATGTGCAGATGTGTTTTCATCAGTTTAGTTCTAGGATGCTAGCTAACGATGCTCTGAGATTTAAATTTTACATCTCTTCCTTCACTGCAACCTGATGTGTACATCCAGACTCATAATGTAATTGAACAGATAACCTCCTGTCCACAGATTTATTGCACCTTGCCCTGCTTTCATCTGTACAACTGACAGCAGCAGTAGAATAGGAACTTGAAGGAAGTTTAGGAAATCATCAGCCTCATTCTGCAAGTATTTTTATGGGAAAGACTCCTGATGGCAAATCATCCTCAGCAAACACAGAGCTCAACAACAAAGTTTAAGAGTATTGAGAAAGAAAAGTAGCACTCTCCTTTGCAGGGTCCACCCAGACAATACGACTTGGATTAGGACGTGATATAAGTGCTTTTCAGAACTTCTGTTTTGCAGTAATTTTCCAAATATAGACATTATTATTATCATCCAAGTATTTGACTGGCATAAACCAAGTTCTTATGCTTTCAATTAATTTTAAAGCAAACACATGTTTCAGTGAGTTGCTTAAACACAGAAGTCAAAAAAACCCCATAGTAAAGCCCAATACTGATACTCATCTTCATTAGGCCAAGGTGTCACTTGATGTGACAATGAGTTAGGAGACTCTAAGCAGGAGATGCACTCTCCTTGATGCATTGGTTCTCCTGCAGCCCTGCATGCCTAAGGTGTTGATGCCAAAGATTTGTGGACCATGATTCAGGCTCCTCAGTATTACTCTATAGTTGCCATTACTATTGAATAATGATGGTGAAAATGATTCTTACGCTACAATTAATTATTCAGGAAACTGAAAGTCTTGCATCAGATGTATGCACAGGGCAGGCCATAATTAAGGGAATGAAACATCCGTTTTCTTCACTTCCAGTCATCCATTTTCATTGATCTAAAACTTCTTGCTTTTCAAACTCAATTTTCCACCACTGTGAGAACATGCATCTTCTTTCCTTCTGTGAAAATACGTTTGGTGCTTCTTCCTTGGTGCCCAGATTCCTTGAACACACCAGTCCAGTCACTCTTTCCTAACTGGTTGTAATTCTTGAGCCAGCTGGTACAACTGGGAGTGAAACTACATCCTTTCATACTCAATGCCACTTTTAATTAAAGCTCTGTCTATGCAGAGTGACTCATTAGATTGGTACAAAATTTATGGCAATGCCAATGAGCATAAATATCGATACTGACATCACAGAACAGAAATTAACGAGTATGGGGAAATACTAACAGAATCCTAGCAGAAATTGTTACTTCCTCAATTTATTGTTGTAGATGCTGGGGACTAATTGATTTAAATATTAATTAAAAGATTAACTATTACTCCTTCACCATGTAATTTCTTCAGCTTCCTGCCTTTGGGCCTGTTTATGCACTCAGCTAAATACTTGCTCATTATCATTGTAGTTCAGGACAGTATTTTTGCCTGCATTTAAATTCAAATGTATACGGAAACAGTCTTCCAAATACGGATGCTTTCTCAATTTGGTGTTTAATTGACATTTCATGCCATTTTTTCTCTTCAGTTATTGCTCAAAACTTCTTGCTTTGAAGATCTGTAGAAATAGGAATCACAAAGCCAAAGTATTTTATGAGCCTTTTTTCTTTCCAAATTAAAAAAAAAGTTAAGTCTCATTTTATTAGCACCAAAAGCCAGATGTTCTATGCTGCTTTTAAGTCCCCTGAGTTGTATCTATTCACTGAAGTTTAATGCAGGGAAGAGCAGTCAAGTAATTCACAAGGTTGGATCTTGGTGCTAAATTTTTGCATTAACCATAAACCAGTTTGTTCTCTTGAAAATAACAATTTAAACAGTAAAGGGAAAGATTTTTTGCAAAGCATTTTGAGGACTTTTTCAGCTATAAACCAGTCTCCGAGAGGCAGCAGGGGATTTGTAAAAGAAACTTCTTTGAATTATACTGATGAAACTCAGTGAAATATAGTGGTATATGGCTTTTCCTATCTACACTATTTTACAGATTTTCATATTGCAATCTAGCATTTAAAATTATTTTCTAATGCCAGTGTCAGTACATGGAGTCTTGGGTGTTCTGGGCAGCATAACAGCAACAGCAATGTTTGTCTACCTGTATTCTGTCTGACAGTGTTTACCTCAGGGCAGAAGCCAGATCAGAGTTTTCCATATACTGCCATGAGAAAACCTGACCCAAAGAAGGGTGGCACTGATTGTTGAGTAAATCACCTCGCTTTTTTTGGTCTTATCAGGTATGCAATATTAGTAGCACAAGGAAAGGGATTTCGAGTAGTTGACCTATTGAAAGTTGCATCCCACTCTTCCTTTAAAACAGAGAAATGGAAAATTGCAGTTCTGAAAAGTATTAGAAGCCAAACTCTTCCACACTGAAACACACCAAAAACATGTGAGGCAGGGTTTGTATGTTGACTAATTGCAAAAATTGATTTTTGTTCACGTGAAACTTGTCACTGCAAAATTATGAAAGCTTTATTTTTATCAGAAGTGTGACCAGTGGCAAGAGTTAGACTAATATCTTCTAAGAAAATTTTTAACAGAAGCCAGCGTAATAAGTTCTCAAATCTAGAATGTTTAAAATTTTTCCTGCAAATATTTTCTATGGAATTCATGCTAATACGCATGCAAGCGTATATATGTGTGTAGTCAGGTGTGTGCATGGGAACGCACTCAGTTTCCATGCAGATGGGCATCAAATTTTGTGGAGAAATAACCCATCCATTGAAGATGAGGCAATACTTCTTCATTCCTAGCCATTGCCTGGTCTCTGCCCAGGTCTCTTTGCTTCTCCCCAGCTATTTGTTGTCATGTCTTGAGCAAAACCACAAAAGTGGCCTTGAGGGCATCTTTTTGGTCCATGGTTTTTCAGGAGAATCTTTCTGTCTCTTAAAATGGGTTGTGTTCTCTCTAAGGTGCAGTTAGTTGGACACTTGCAGGCTTGCAAAGGGATCATCTTTGAATACATGTGGTTCTTTTTCTCTCTTAAAAAACACTGGACTGGGCAGGTCCTCCTGGTTAAAGTCCATCCCCCATTATTATGGATTATTCCACAGTGTGATAGGGACACTGGTGTTGCTTCCTGTCAAAATCAGGGACCTGCTGAAGAGTTGAGCAGGTTGCACCCAAGACAACCACAAGCATCTGTGGGGAGTGGGAAGGGGTGTGCCCGTGCAGGACGCAAACCACACCTTGCTGGAGTCAGCTGGCTGCAGCTGAAAAGCTTCTGAGATTAAAAAAGTCGTTGCAGAGGTGCCCAGGAAACATAGCAAGCACAATGCTGCCTTTTTCTGTTTTCCCTTAAAGGTAGAAGCCCTCAGCTCCAGGGAGACAGTGTTGGTTCCATGGGTTGGGAAGAATCTTACCCAGCAAAGATTTTGGTGAGCAGCGTGTGTGTGGGTAGAGCATGCCGTGGGAGACTACCGCGGGCTGATATGAGAGATGATATCAGAGATTAGTTAACCGTATGGGCTGAGTCCCTGGGGAGGTGTGTGAAATGAATCAGATTAAACAAAATTGATAATGTGAATACTTAATCAAACAGACAAAGGTAGTCTGCACAGCTAATTAGGGGCAAATAGAGCGTCCCTCTTGTACCTCATTTAACTGACAAATTGTGCAGACAGTTTTAATGGGAGTCTGTTTAGCAAAGAGAAGGCTGTACAGTTGACAGCTTGGCAAAATGTGGTTTCTGTAACACCACATGATGCTTATGGAAATTAGCCTGGTGCAGCTGAGCTCAGAGTAGGTAAGAGCTGCCCAAACTCTAGTAAAATGGTAAAATGGACCTTTTGTAGGCCTCTGTTCCTGACTTCTTAAAGGGACCTGGATGCTTTTCTGCAAGCTGGCAAGGAACATTTCTGAAAAAGCAAAAAGGATCATTAACAATGCCAGAAAGGATCACTTCTGTAACCAAGAAGGCAGACAGAATTTCAAACAACGTCACCTCAGCATATTGTAATTTTATGGCTGGTCCTTTGTAAGAACAAATTTACTTTCTTAGCTTCTCAGGAGTTATGTAAATATGAATTACTGTTAATATTTTACATACAAAAATGACTGTGCAAAGCAATCAGCTGAGTCCTGCAATATGGGTCAAGTCCAGGGCCAGGCTGAGGACTCAGACAAACCTGAGGCCACAGCCCATCTTCTGGAGCAAGAAGGTCTCTGCTACACTTTGGAGTGACTTTTGTAGCAAACACAGGTCTCCAGTTTTTTATACCCTGAGTAACACAAATGCAAAACTTCTCTACATTTTCTGGTAACTCCTTCCACTGCATCCTTCTCTTCGTCTCCAAACCAACCATATCTCTTCATTGTCTCTCTCTGTGTGTCTCCAAGGTTCACATACTTAGCCCTCTTCCAAAGGAAGATGAAAATGTTTGGGTATGTTGTAAAGTCTGATGAGAGACTTTATGAAAATGAATTAGAGACCAAACCCTTCAGCAAAGTGAGACAAGTGGGCAACACGTGTTAGTTCTCTAAGGCCTTCACCAGATTTTTCATGAGCAGCTGTTGTTGCACTGACATAAGAAAGCAAAGTGTCCTGTTTGTAAAGCGAGTACACCTAAGTATATATTAAATTTATGAAACTATATTCGGCTTCTTCTATAGTTTTGCATCTGCATCTGCAGATCCACATTCTAATCTATATAGAATTTTGAGCACGACAAATGTGAGAAACAAGAGGTTTAACGAGGGATTCTGAGCACATCCTTCTGTATTCTGCTCAAGATTGCTCTGTCTCACACTGAGTGTCATCAGGAGCAAGGGGAGGAGACCTGCTATCCCTGCAAGACCAGCTCATAGAAGTTTTGCTGGGAATCATTATCTGGAACATGGCACCCTCTGTGGTTAAGCCTCTCTTTTAGTTTCACTGGTCTCTGAACATCACAAGAATTTGGTGCATGTGCGTGATACACAGAGCTGTGTACGCTCATGGGTGTGCACATACGTGCTGTGTTCACTCAGACAAGCTACACATTTTGACCACAAAATCGAGATACTGTAATGCTTATAGAGTGAGTAGTCTGAGGCTGTACTATGAACAGTGACTCTCCTCTCGATGTTGGCCATTTCACTTAACTCTTCCGTACCTTGTTTCTACACCTACAGAACAGGACTATCCTTGCTTCCTCAGAGCACTATTAGAACAAAATGTTGTGTTTGCCATGACCATTGGCAGCAGAGCACAGGATCTGCCATAGGTCAAATCTTAGTTAATGAGAACTGACCAGCACAGCCCAAATCATATGTTGAAAGTGTCCACGAAGATAGTGCAAATCTTAGGGAATTCGTGGCCTCTGTTTTTGTGACTCATTTGGGAAGCACATTAACTTCCTTCCCTTCCAGTTGAGTGGTGCTTATCACCTCAGCACTGCAAGGATTTCAGGAGAAGAAAAATGGAGTGCTGCCATCTCCACAAAAGCAGGGAGTGTCGTCTCATTTGACATCTGACTTATGCTTAAACATCACCCACTGTCAAAAGGTGTGAGTTTATGATGGAACATAAAGATGCTAAACACATGCCCTGAACTGAACATTTCAGGAGTGTATTATATGTGTAATAAAACTACTAACATGAGGGACTGCCTGGAGCTAATGCTTTTGCTGAATTCACTTCTGGAGCTCACCCTGTGGAGCTCTGGCCTTGCAGGAAAATTCCTTAATACAGAAATTATAGAAAAAAATAAATAAAAAGTGGGAAAGAATAGGAATTATTCACTCAAACAAATATTACATGCCCATTAACAAAATTTAAAATTTGATCCCTGTATGGTTGTGAGTTATTTAGGCCTGTGTGTGCTAGGTTTTTTCTTTTATATCTTCTCAAGGAACCTTCCAAACATGTAAAGCCATCTGATTAATTTATTGAATAGTTTCACATCTTTGGGCAGAAGTCTGTGTAAACCAGCAATACTCATTCTGTTCCCTAAAACTTACTCATTTTAGTCTACCTCCACTAATGTCAAATGTGTGTAAAGGAAATTTCCTACAGTACAATACTAGTGTTTTAGTGTGGCAGGTAGCATTTGGAAAACAAAAAAAAAGAAGGAAAGAAAGAAAGGATAAATGAGGAAATGAACAAGCAAAGGAACAAAAGAGAAAGGAATAGAAAAATTATGGGGAAGCTTCTGTCTGAAGGCCCCAATTCCCACTCCTACACCTCTGAGAAGCAGACTTTCTGTCAGGTGGGCACAATCCAGCTATCACAACGGCTAAAAAAGCCTTTGGGAAGCAGGATGAGTTCTTTTTTTAACCTCTTCTCTAACTTGTTAAAGCCTGTGTAAATCCCACCAGCTCCCTCATGAAACGCTTGCCTGAGCAAAAGTTTTTCCAGCACATTTTTTGAGTCTCACATAATTGAAATAGGAGGGGATTTGAGCCTGATTCAATAGAGGAGTTTGAGTTAATTGATAAACCTTCCCTTTTTATTATCAGTGCTACCCTTCTGTCTGAAAAGCAGGGAGATTTCCTTGTGGGATTTGAGCAAATATTGGAAATTGCAGTGGCAAATTAGCAAGGGCCACAAACCAGAAGTGACAGCTCAAGGAGGCTGGTGGAGGGAGTGGAGCAATCCCTTACCAGTAGCAATTGGCCAGACTTATCATATGGACTAATCACAACAGAGCTGGTGAAATAATGGGCACCAGATGTTAACGCTTTGTAGACGTTGGCTCTCTGGAGACCAGCTCCGCCAAGCGAGCTCCCCAGGAGCAGGAGCATGGCTCTCTCATCTATTAATAGGACAGGGGGCTGCTGGTCAGTGCCTATTCCACATATCTAACTGGTGATGCTACAGCCTCTTTCCTCAGCTTAAGAAGTACTTGCACTCATGAGGAGCATTTCCATGACTCGTATGCCTTCGATTCACAGCACTTCATTTTGTTCAGACATGAACGAGTGAGTGAAAACTAGTCATGCAATGGATCAAATCACTGGTGGCTGTCTCCACAGAGATCTTTAATAGGGATGCTGCTCTGCAAAGTACTGACTATTTCCCTGCAGAATTTTACAGCTGTAAAGGTTTTACTGGCACAGTGGGTGGGAGGGAATGGGGCGGCAATGTTTTCCCCCAGGAGCTTTGCAGAGAAAGTCGTAAACTGCTCTCCAGAGTCCAGGGGCTGCAGACAGGAGGAATCCAGAGAAGGAGCAAAGCAGATTCTTCTCTTGCTCTGATGTGTGGTGCTCCCAGACTAGGTCTGGCCACAGTCTAGCCTTATAGGATTATCTTACACCTCTGTAATTGTTTATAATAAGCTTGCTTGAAAGACAGGGATTTGCAGCTAAGCCTCTGCTAAGAGCACTGCCACCAGCGCCGCTGCCTGCTGCAGCACTCTGTGCTGTGCCATGGCTCGGAGGGATGACATGGCTATGATTTAGGTTTTGTGCAGGAATCAAACCTGGCTAGGTAATCAGTCTGATGGGTGGGCAAAGAGGGTCAGGGACCTTGCCTACAGTAAGTCAGAAGTGGAATAGAAGATGATCAGAGAATTAAATATAACTGCTACTTAAAATAAGATGAATATATCTGTGAGCCATGCTTGCTGTGGTTTGTTCTAAGGGAGTCATGTCTGCAGAGTGTACCCCATCACTGCCAGTGTGGGCCACAGAGCACAGGTCTCCTCCTGCCCTGTTTTCAGCACTGCCAAACCAGGTCTGCTCTTTCTCTTTATGAACGCTGACTGATGTGGTTTCAGTTTCAGATAGATGGGAGCTCTCTCTCCTATCTGATCTGTTCGTCTCCCAGCACAAGACTTGGGCTTTTTCACAGGCAAAGACCCATCTCTGCAGAGGGGCTATAACATGAACGGCCTCTGAAGATATTGTGCAAATATCAATTTTCTTTTCAGCTAAAGCATCTTATAAATCCTGACCAATATGTCCAAAAGCAGAGATGCATGCAGTCCTGTCTCTGTTTACCCATGTCCTCCTCAGCTGAGAAGAAAGCAGCTCTGATAAGGAAGATCTATAATGATAACTCATACACTCATAAATTTTACAACAATGACAGAACTATAGGAATAGTCTTAGATATTTTCAAAAGAATTATATACTACGTAGTTCAGTAGACATCAACACATATTTGTGCTCAGGGAGAGTGTGACTACTGGGCTTTTGGGTTGGAGTGGGCTTCTGTGTGGCTGGAGACAGCGGCAGTACCACTGTCCATCTCTGCAGAAAGGACCTGTCATCTCTTCTCTGGGAGCTTGCCTAAGCAAGAGTGAGAGAATAAAGCTCAGAAGTTTTGAGGGTAAATGGAAAACTCTTAGTTCTCCTGGACTTCCAAGTGAGGTTTCAGAGCTTGTTTCTTTAGTCCTTGGCATTGGCAGGGTTTGCCAGTCCTTCAGTTGTTCTGGATACCTCAATTTTACCTTGATACCTGGATTTCAGCAAACATTAAGCAATTCATCTCTGAAAATGAAGACAACTCCACATTTTGCTTGTGTCAGGTCAGACTGGGCACTGGAAACTATTCATTACATTTGAAATCCAGCCCCTGGGTTTTAAGAGGAATGGCAGCCCAAAAAGAGCTCTCCTGAAAGGGACATTGACAGTAAAAATTACTTGTCATGTGGCTCTGCTCATTCATAGCTGGCAAGGACCTGGATTCTCATGGAAATTGCACGTTACCAGATTTGTTATTGCAATCATTAGAACCAGATGAATTTGGATACACAACTCACTGCTCCCCAAGAATGTGTCTACCTTTTACTGTCACCTTTAACACTAAAGTACATTGACTCTTCTTTCTGGAATGAAGATTTCAGTGGTGTTTATTTATAAAAATATGAGATTTCTTTTTTCTGGGACCTTTTTTGGCAGTTTTTGTTTGTGTGAGAGAGCTTAGAAAACGTGACAGAACTGACAGCTCCCATTTCAATGCCAAATGTCTCTTCCTAACTCCAATCTGCATCCAAAGCAAAAAAGCCGATGCAAGATACAGACATTCCTTGCAGACATTTTTGCTATTCCTGTGGCCTCCCAAGAGCTGTAGTTTTTTTTTTTCTGACACTTGAGATCCAACGATCAATCACCGAATACTTCCCCCTGTATCTGGATTAGCAATCAGTTGTGTTCTCCGGGCATGTGCCAGGAACATCTTCCCCTCCCCTCTACAGGATGCATTTCAACTTGAAACAGCAGCTTAGTCTTTGCAATTGCAATCACCAGCCTGATGATGTCTGGTGAAGAATGGCAGGAATGCCCTAACCAGAGAGGTGAGAAGGGAAAAAGTCAGAGGGTTTCTGTCAACTTCTGACAGTGGCAGAAACATCCTCTTTTCCTGATGAGCTGCCTTTCAAGTCTTGGCAGAGCCATTACCAATTCTATGGCTGCATTTCCCTGCATTTGAGGCCATCTGTCTTTACTCCTTCCATTCTGAAGTCAGAAAAGAAAATTATTTTCACATTAGCAACTCATTAAATGGTTCCAAACTTGTAGCACAATCACTGTTGGAGCCAAACCCATTGTTTTTACACTTCCAAATACGTCCTTGGAGGCATTGTTCAGAGATGGCGGGCTGGCTTGCAGGACCTTCTGTCATGCACATGAGCAAGTGGGTGGGGTGGGGCCCTGTCACCCTCATCCATCATACTCCATCAATGTCACCACCACCTGCAGAGGCTTTACCCTCAGTCACTCACTCACTTGGTCGTTTATTTCTGTCCATCAACATGAACAGAAGGAGAGGATATCAGCAGTCAGTATCAGAACTGGTAAAATTCTTGAGGTTTCTAAGGCAGTGGAGATACTGAAGACCATTTGATGACTCAAGCAAGTTGCACTTTGAGCTTAGTTTCTCAGCAGAAAGAAGCCCTTAGAAGGTCAGGTACAGTGTTGATACTCACAGTGCAAATGTCCAAAGCTACTGCTGATTAATCAATGCAAAAACCAGTGCCTTTGGCTGGAGAAAGACAGAAAAGCTGTATTTCAGGAGACTCTAATCATTGAAGGGAAACACAGTGGTCTCTTTTCAACACCTGGATCAAACTCACCCTTAGGTCTCCTACAAAACTCCTCAGTTTCCCCTCCCTGCAGTGAATCACTCACTACACCACTGGCTGAAAGTGCCTGATCAGCAAGTGCAGGGAAAGTGGGATCCCCAGCATACCCCACATGCCCCACCACTGCTGGAGAGAGCACTGCTGGCCTCAGTGGCCCTGCACTGCCCAAGGCACACTGAAGAGCCACACTTGTGTGGGACAGAGGAGCCACTTGTGTGGGACAGCCCACAAGAAAGCAAATACATTTCTGTGCTGCTTGGCTACGCCAGTGCGAACATCTGAACAACTTCTAAAACTTCAGTCTCTGAACTGGCTGCTGAAATCCTCTTTGAGAACAGCCACGAGCTCCTTCAGCCTGCCCAGCAGCTTGAAGCAGATGGTGGATGTGGTACCCTCTCTCCAGAGTTTTCCAAAGTGACTGTGTTCCTGCGGCTTTCCTGAGAGCTGATGCAGGCTTTGGGAGATGCAGCTGCATTTTAGCGGCTGAGCAAAACATTTTCTGCATTGCATATGAAAAGCCTTCTGGGAATCAGAGGGTATTAATCAATTTTACATGTACCATTCCTTGCCTTTAAAAATCAAGGCTCCCTGCACATTGTTAAAGCCTCCCTGAGCCTTTTCTGTCCCTGGAGTCGATCACTGTGAAATGAGGACATGTCACAGCATAGCTTATTAGGGAAACCAGGGTGTTTCCGTTTGTTTGGATTTGTACAGAAAAGGGTTTTTCACAGGGGCTGTGCTTTGACAGTCTTGTCCTCCCCCAGGCTGGTTCACATTTAGCAAGGGCCGGCTGACAAAGCTCCTGGGCCACGGAGATCCACAAGGTGCTTGCAGCTGGCACAGATACCTCATTAGAAATTCATTTTTTCCTGTCATAATAACAAAGTGCAGAGCAGCGGTGGCAACATAGTTTCGTATGGGAAAGCACACAAAAGGGGACAGCTGAAAGAAGCTGTGCTTTTCTCCTGTATTTCCAGCCCGACAGAAGCATCTTCAAAGGGAGCAGCCTTGCCCGTCCGCCGCACCCTCTTGGCCTGAATCGCTTGAATGGCATTTTATACACCTACTGCACCCTGGGGCCAGCCAGCCTCCAGGAAACCCATTCACCCGGCCCTGCTCCTTCTCCTGGCGTTTTGTTGTTTCCTACCCCATGGAAGCAGTGGGCAAATAAAAATGACAGCCCCGGTTTTTGAGCCTCAGCTCCCTTGCAAGCATTTCTGAAACCCTGCTTCCAGGCAAGTGGAGCCAGTTCATTTCTTAAGGGGGAGGGTGGAAAACCTCCAGTAGTAGGGAATGACTGCTGTCTAATTGCCCTCTCTGTTTATTTCTGTGGAGAAAGTGAAAAAGTAGATTTAGGAGGGCAGAAGTGAGAGAAGGGCAGCATCACTGCTGTGACTGTCACTGTTGGGATAGTGCAGAGATGAGGGCTATTGAGGAACCGGAACAGTTAGTCACTGTGGAGATGGAAAGTGGCAATGAAGCACCCTTCTCATGCACAAGCATCTTGATCCACCTCCCCAAAACTAATGGAAGAAGAGACTGGGTTTCTGAAGTCAGAAGATTTCATCTTCTTGAAAGTGTAGAGTGAAAGCCTGACAAAGATTGCATTTAAAAATCTTGGCTTTATTTTCTCTCCCTTTATTTCTTTTCCATCTTTCCTTCCTTTTGTTTTTTTTCTCCTTGCAACACCACATGTATTAGAAAAAAATAGGATGTTGGAGGAGAGAGACAGAAAGCAAACAAGCAGTGTGGGAATAGGAAAGGACTAATAGCCAAGAACTGAAAGTCCTGAAACAATGTAGTTACAACTCAGAAACCTCCCTCTCATACACAGACCAAAACCACATGCAGTAATTTCCTTTTTCAGACAACAGGTTGTCCAATTTTTTAAAATAAAAATACAACCAAAACCCAAAACAAAGCAAAGCAAAATAAAAAAGAACCTAACAACAAAAACAACAAAACCCCAATAAAGAAAGATTCCTGATACAAAAATTCAGTCTGGTCTGTGCAACACATTAAACATTGGCACCTCACTGTTAGTCCAATCCTCCTTCCAATAGTCCAAGCACCCAGAAGCTTTGACAGAAGTGCAGCAAATGAACCCACTTTGATCCCTCAGCCTGGAAGGGAAGCTGCCAGGGAAAAGCACCAGGCAGACCACTGGTGCAAATGCAGTACTTGCAGTTTTCTGCCAGAGAAATCTGAATCCCCACTTTGCTGTATGTGGTAGCCCAGAGACACCAGCATCAGAAATCGGGGGTAGTGTGAGTGTGAGGGAGACTGCCGACTGTGAGACAAAGACCACTAGGCAAATCTTTAACACATTCCAGGAGTACTGTCATCCATGAAAAGATAATGTACAGATGCCTTTTCTATTCAAGAAACCACTCGTGGGGCATTTAGCTATAGACATTGCCAATAATTTTATGTTCAGGAAATGGGGATTCACTGTAGCTTGGATAAATGTTCAATAGTGCCCGAATGTACTACATCTAATTTTAGACACTCTGAGAACCATTACCTAGCCCTCCAGAGAGCTCTGGCTTTCTGTACTGCCTAAATGAAGAGGGACCAGGATGCCTATCAACTTCAGGCTATTGTAAACTCTTCCATCCCTCAATGTCACATCTCAGAAGTAGTTTAGTCAAGGGTACTGAGCATCCTTCTAAAAAGAGTCTGTAGTGGCACAACTAGTAATCAGCAAGCACAGGGGATATTTGGGATATTCTTAAAGTGAGCACCTTGGGAGGGCAGGGATGGGGGTACTGGGCTGAACGTGGTGATGCAACTTGAAAAGAAAAGACCTCCACCACCTTGGCTTGCAACAAGAATTTTAGAAAGGATGTCTATCAGGCTGAGCAGGATGTGCACTTAAGGGGAGATGCTGACCTTCACTAACTTGTGTTGTGCCGATATTTGAGTTGTGCTCTCAGCTCATCACCAGGGCCTCTTTTGTTCTTTGGCTGCTGGGGAATTTCCAGAGAGTCCTTTGTTCTGTCCAGTTGGTGAGAGTCAGGGGATGGGGGTGGGATGGAATTGCTGTCGGGGGGAGTATCCATATTGCCATCCATTTGCAATAAGAAGATAGGCTAGATGAGAGGAAACAAGACTAATCTGGTAAAGTCGAGGTAGAGTAATTTACCTGAGACATTGGACATCTGGGCAATTTCTATGACTCCCCAGGCTGAAACTGAGCTCCAGGTTGTTTACATGCAGCAGGCATAGGAGCTCATATGAGGCCTGCAGGTGACATCTATACCAAATGAAATGCCCCAGCACTGTGTTTTCTCCAAGACTAAGTGGCACATGAGGCTCATGTCCTTAGGACTAAGCTGTCTCCTCCCCATGACCTAGTGCCCAGCACCCTCCAGGACAATCTGTGCTTCACGCTATGCTCTGAAGGGAGGCATTGCCTAGGTAAGCGCTGCCTAACTCAAACAGAGCTTTGTTGAGGCACGTATGAACTATGATCTGGGGCTGGGGAGTGACCATGAGGGGTGTCTGAGCACCCTGATCATAGTTACCAGTTTAGTCATGGCCACCCAGCCTCAGACAGAGACAGCTATCACACAGAGGAGTAAAAGAAAGAGTACCTGTGTAGAGGCATGAAGAGATAATGATAGATGGCTGACCAAGAGAAGACTTCCTCCTTGTAAAGCAATGTATTGGATCTATAGATGAATCTGCTGCATTTGAAAGACTCCTTACAGAGACTGTTAGGCCAGTATGCCAAGATTTAGGAGATGGCAAATAATTCAGTTAAACGAAAACAAAAGTGAGCTCAGAATTAATATTGGAAAACACAGATTTAGCACATGACAAACTTGTCATGAAGGGGTTAGATTTGCCATACAGGTTTCTTGGTCAGATTGCCAGAAGGACAGAGGAGCTGGAATATGAATCGGGCAATAATCCACATGTGAGATTGTGTAGCTGATTCAGAGAAGGGATTTAAGACTCTGTTGACTTCAGTTCCTGAGAGGACACATCTTAGTGAAGGGTTGGATGTTTGAGAGGGTTATCCACTTTTTCCAAGGAAGAATAAGAAGTGGTGCCCTGATAGATATATGAGAAATCTCAAAAAGCATGTATGTCCACAAAGGAAATCCAGAGGTATTGGGTCGAGCCTAAGGTACCCAACGCTGATCAACATGACACAAAATAAAATCCTGCTAGTCTCTGGTAACGCTCGAGAAGCAAAGAGTCTCCTCTCATTGCTGGTCTGCATTCCTTGACCTGAGCTATAGTCCTGCAAGCTATCTCACTGACGAGATGGATCCAGTGGTTCCAAATGGGCTCAGAGCACCTCTGTCTGCTCATACCTTCCAGGTACATCAAGCTGAGACTTCACTGCATGGGTTGCACTGGTGAGCTGTCAAGTCCATTTGCCTGCTAAATAACATGGTAAATTCAACGATCTGCAACACTCATGGGATATCATGTCTCACACTCAGTGCTCGTCCCAGACTCAGTGCACCCACCCCTAAGCTTGTTTCTCTTGTGGTGTCTGGGGTGCACGGAGTAGTGTATGCCTGCCTTGTGGTGCCTGGTCACAAGGGGAGAGGAACAGGCAGAGACCATGGGGAGGGAACACATGGGCACAGAGATCGGGATGTTGGAGGGCTGCAGCTGCTAATAGATGTCCAGAGAGAGGCATTAAAATCTTACTTGTTGGAGGTTTGACTGATTTATACTGCTCTCTATCCTAGATGACTATTCTTGTGGTTAAATGCTTATACTCCTTTCTGCTATTTCTTTCTTGCACTGCATTGGAGTTGCAGGGGGAAAATGGAAAGAGAAGATGTACAGGATGTCATGGGCAGAGCTCAAGAGCATTATGTCTCATATGGCTAGAGAAGATGTCAAAGTCAGGGGAGGTGCTTCTCTTGTCCTCAGTCCTGAGGGATGAGTACTCAAGACATTTTCTTGGCCTCTCTGATGACCTTTGTAAAGATAAACTCTGAGAGTAGCTTCAGAGACCTGAAGATGGAAGTTACTGGCCTGTGTAGCACACCCAAGGCTGAACATAAGGATTGTGAAATTCAGCCTTCACATCTGTGAAGCCTGTCCCGCTCTCACCTTGGTTTCCTTCTTCCCCTGCCACCACTTTCCAGCAGACTCCAGCACCACCATATGGAGTGAAAGTGATGGTCTAGGAGGTGAGACTTGCAGTCCAGTCTGGGCACCCCCGATCACCGGCAGCCATGATGTGTTTATGCCCGCAGGAAAAAGAGCAGAAGACCTTACATGAACCAGCTGTGGGATCATGCAGCCCTTTGACATAGTGGGATGTCACGATGTCATTTAATCCTGGGTAATTGCAAGTGGGTGTCAGCCCTGAAGCAAACAAGGTTTGTATGTTTTGTAACTGACTCCCGACCTACTTAGCTCACACTGATATGAAATGCAAAATTCCTCTTGTTAAAAACAGGGCAAGATCAGGCCCAGAGGAAGCGGGAATCTGCTGCCTGGACTGCACCATATTCCCTTTCATCACTTTTCCAGGTCCGTTTAAGCAATGCTTTGGAAGCAGTGCTCCCTGTCCTGGTGCTGTCAGTCTTACATGCGTGTGTGAGTGTGTTTGTTTTCCTCAGTATTTGATTTTTGTACATACCTTTAATTAATTTTTTTTGTTGTGGCCTTGAGAGTAACTCTTCTGAAAGTAGCAGACCCCGAAATTCATTAAATGTGTGAAATGACGGGAAAAAAGGTGTGAAATTGTAACAGTCTGTTTGGGCCTGATTAATAGAAATTTTTCCTGACAATCCCTGGGCCCTTCTGGGGGTCAGTGGAACGGAGCAGCTGTAAAGACAGCAGGAGCAATTTAGAAGCTGCCTGATGGGGACCATGCAGATTTCCGAACAAGTGGGGAGAGTCCCATGCCCTTGTTCAGGCCAGTGGGAGACGATTGGCCATCACAGTGTCATGTTATCTAGCAGATTAGCTGGAGGTGTGCTCCCACCACCTCAAAAGGGTTATTTGGCTTCAAGGGTGGTTATTGTTGTCTCTTCTATTTTCAGTCCTCCAGCAATGTCACCCATAAAGCTCATTCTGGTGCACTGCCACATCTGACTGTCTGTGCTTCTGCTAAAGAGCCAAGCCCCACTGAGGGAAAAACCCTGCAGTGGAAAGAGTTTGCCATTGCAGTGAGGCTGGGAGGAGATTGCTTCACTTTCTGTCCTCCTTGGTGGCTGAAAAGTCACCAGCCAGAGCCCTAGCTGGGGCTGGATGCAGTGCTTATGCTGCTGCTGGGGTGAAGTTCTCAGTGGCAAAGGCAGCCAACACCAAGGACCAAGGAGGCTGGACGCTTGTGCTTGTGAGGAATATTTCCCTGGCTCCCACCAGGCACCCCAACCTGAACTGCTGACTTTTTCCTTCTTTCTTTTTTTTTTTTTTTTTTTTTGAGCAGCTCTATATAGCCAAATGCTTTCACCCTAAGAAAGATACAAAAGAAAACATCAAAGTAAATGTCCCCACACTGACATAAGGCTAGAATAATGGTGACCTAGTAGCTAAAGACTGGGACGAATACTGAAAGTAATTCACTCCCCTCGATAACAATGAGGCATGTGTGACAATGATATATACCAGGAGGCGAGGAGAGCCACTTTTGTTGGGTAGCGATACCCCACAAACCCAATTGTAGGGAGATCAATACTGTCATAGGACAATCATCAAAGACCATCAGCTCATCATATTTTCATACCATAAGCAGCTCAAGGCGCCGGGGCTGCCTCTCCGGCAGAAAGCCCCGTGCGGAAATTTGAAGGGTGTGAAATCGACATGATTAATAATTATAGTTATTAGCACATGTACCAGCTGCTCATGTATGGTTTAGCCCGTGATTTATGGGGCCATAAATGCCCATATCTGCTTCTGACGTGGAAAGGAGAAGGGCATGCAGTCATGGGCAGAAAGCATCGTCCCTGGTGCCAGGAGCTTTCCTCCCCCCAGCTCCTGACAAAATTAAAACAACAACAAAAATGGGCCAAAAAGTCACCTCTGCTCCACAGCAATGGAAGGAGCCCTTTTGTTCGCATGTCTGCCTTAACGGCGGCTGAAACCTGTCTGCTCAATGTCCCTAAAGCCTTTGAAGTTTGGATCGCAGCTAACAAGGGCTAGATTTCCCTCCCCCACACAACTTCACACTGTTGCCAGGCTGCAGACAATCACCATACATATTACAGATGAAACCATGAGGACCAACAACAGAAAGAAAAACTAATTGTCTAGTTGCCAGAAGTTAAATCTTTTGTTTCCAAATGTAATTTGATTCCTCTCTCTTCCAGCTCCCCCTTAGACCCATCATCCATTTACAGTGTGTTTCATCATAAAAAAAACTATTTTACTTTGGCACAAGCTGAAAAAATGGTTTGAAATGGCCAGACAAACAGTATCACCACCCTTAGCAGTAGGTATCATGGTGCTTCAGCTCTTTGAAGATTATTCTTGCCTTCTGAAGACTTGCAATAATGACTTTTCCCCCTGCCAGAGCAAGAAAATCTGGTTAGTGCTGTGGAGAAGAACCACAACCTGCCACAGCCTGTGAATGCGCAAAACTGAAGCAAAGAGAGCTGCAGACCTACTTTTTCCGTAACATTCATAGCCATAGGCTAAGTCATGTCTTGTTCTCAAGCAGAAGCTGAGTTGGTGCCCTGCCCTAGGTGTGCTATTTCCAGCCCGCACTGAAGTCCATAATAAGGCTGCACCCCTCCTCTGGGTTAGGTCACAGCAGAGTGAATGGCAAACAGAGTAAATGTGTCCCCACTGCCTCTTGTCAAACCTAGTGAGCTGTGCCATTCCATGAAGCCTGCTGATCTCACGCTGACGTGGTGAGCTAGAAACTTCAGTCAGATGAAGGATTTCCTGCACAACGAACATGAGTACAGCTGAGAAAATAACACTGCACACTAGTCTCAGAGGCTAAAATGATATCAAGGTACTGGAACAGCCTCTGGCAAACACTGGAGTTTGGATGCGAGAAGGGAGAAAAATGGGGTTATATCACAGTATATTCTATCTCTTCCATTCTGCAAAAAGATGATCAAAGGATATGTCAGAATAACAACAAAGGCACTAGGATGTTAAAAGGATTACTGAATTAGTCTTCTTTTAAGTGAACTCCATGTAGTTCACATAGTTCAAGGTAGAGGACAGATCAGTCAATAAAATAACTTAGTATAAATAATTTATTTATTGAATCTCATAGAATTCATTTTGATATCTTTTCCTCTGGGAAACTGAGTTTTGAGGCCTAAAAATTAGTCTGTGTTCATGCAAAATGTTTTATTAAAACCTGGACATATTCTAGGAAAATAAAACACTTTTTGCAAATGTTTAGTGAAAATCAGTGGTTTTCCATTCAAAAGCTGGTTTAGTGAGAAAAATTGACCAGTCTTTAAATGAAGTTAGTTGACAAGTTCATGGCGTGCTCACCTGTTACAGTCCTTTCCTTCAGAACCGAAATGTACCCTTCAAAGGTCTTGTGAGTTTTTATCTGTATATCTTTATTGGCCCTGTGTTTGTAGGCTCAGGAAGGCCTGATTTTAAAGTGACAGCTACCAGTGGTAATTTGGATGCCTGTTTCTCCATGTGTTGCTAAACCTGTATCCTAGACAAGAATATTTTGTCTCTTAAATTGTAAGTGACCCTCCATGACATTGGAAAAGGACTAAGCTGTAGCCAAGCAAGAGCTGTGCTCAACCCAGACACAGTCAGTTGGTTGAGGAGAAGAATAACTGGGTGAAATATGAGGGCCTGGGAGCGGGGGTCAAACCAAACCATGTAATGCTTCTATTCCATCTTCCACTGCATGAACCTGGGAGCCTCCCACTGTGAGACCACAGACACACATGGTGCATCTGGCAGAGGTGCTCCATATGTGTTCAGAATGCAGGACTGCAGAGCTCACCAGGAAAGCCAGCACGGGGATGGCTGGAGTACACCACCAGTACAATGCCTGTTTCCAGCACAGCCACACGCAGTGAGACCACTGGATTTTGGTGTCAGTGGGGAGAAACACATTTTCTCTGAGGACTCAAAACACCCACAGTCAGTTCTGATCTGATGTGAATTGTTGACTGTTTTTCTTTTTTCTCATCCCAATCCTCCTAAAATAACACTAAAAACCTCCTTTCCACAAAGCTACCTTGTGTGTATATGTTCATGTGCATGTGTAAAACAGAAAGCTGTGAGGACATCAGGCAGATTCTGAACTCTTTCATGTGAAGCATCTCTCTAGCTTTTGGCAAAGATGACAGTGCCATGGATTCTTTATACTCTCACCTCGGACATCCAAGGTAGAAAGGGGCTGCAGATTCATCCTTACAATATAATATTCTCATATGATATTCACGTGTGGCAAGAAACAGTCAGACTTTTTTCCTCTAGATATGTGTACACCTACCTGTAAACGTGGTTATATATCTATGTGTAGCTTTAGCTGAATTTTAAGTATCAGAAAATTCCTAAATATTGGGTTATACTGGAATATTCCATCCCATTAGCCAGTATTTCTACATGGAAGTGACAAAAGTCATCAGCAGACATGAGTTTAATGATTTTTTTATGAAGGAGTTTATGAGTAGAAGTATGTAAATGTATGTGTGACCATTTGCGTGCATCTATGTCAGCACTGTATGTGTATATATGTAACACATGTAATCTCTCCACTTAAAAGGTGAGAGAAGAAGTAAATGTAGTGACCAAGAAATACACAAATAAAGTAAGGTAAGCTAATTTACATATTAATACAGAAACTGGGAATTCTGAACTCTTGGTGTTTTTGTTATTTGTTTGAGCAGGATATGGCCCAAAGGGAATTATTCAGAAATGGTTAAATGTTGGTTGTATTCAATCACTTAATTAAAATTAAAAGCCTTTTTTTTTTCTGTTATATTCAGACACATATGATTTGTTTAGATTAAACTCTCAAACAAGATATCAATATGTATTATTTCACTGAAATAACACTGGTTTTCATAGCTGAGACTGTAACAGACTGAAAAATGTTTGTCCTTATGCAAAAGAAGTGATTTTACAACACACTAATAATATCTATTTTAGTGCCAAGAGATGAAAAGTAGGAAGGGGACCCCACTGCAGAAAGAAAGAACAAGATCTCTCTCACTTTTTTAAGAAACAAGTTAAGAAATAATGCCAAGGTCTCATGACAGGTCTATGAACGGGAGGTAATAAACAAGGAGAACCACCAATGTAGCAGGATAACGAAGAATGACCTGTGACATAACTTTGGCTTCTGGTTATTTCCCCTGATTTCCTAACAGTGCTGTATCAGACAAACTGGAGGATATCTTCTGGAGTTACGGTTTTATGTAGTACTTAGAAAAAAAAAGAGAAGTATGTGACTACCTTAGCAAAAGCTAAGGAGGAACAAAGGAAAGGGGAATCAGGTGACAGAGAGGTCCAAGAAAGCCCATGAGGTAGCTGTCTAGTAGAAACTGTGTATGTTTGTATGTAAGTATACACGTGCACAAGCATGTGTGTGTCTGTGCATGTGCATGCATATTTGAGCATATGCTGATCTGTGTGTTTGTATGCAAAAGGGATTCAATAATCTCTTCGGTTACCTTTAATATGAGCAAATGAAATGAGTCATCTCTGCATGACGTTAGTATTTCTCTCTTCTCGACTGCCTTACCCAGAGACTTTCCCGTGCTCCATCTAGATGGCTGTGCTGTGAAAGCTGTCCCATCACACCCCTCAATTCTGCCTCTTCCAAGCATAGAAGTTCTCCATTTTTTTCCATGTTTTTTACTCCTGGACTCATCAGGAAATGAAGCACATGGGCCAGACAGGATTCAGAATTTGTAGAGGAAGAGACATTTAGTAACAGCTTTTAATAAAGATTTTCACTATCAGAGATAAAGTCAATAAAAGTTCAAAACTATTTTAGTGGCCGATGGGACCCTGGTTGACTCTGCAAAGGGATATTCCAGAAAATTTAATGGATTTAAAGAAAGTGGGCACAGCCAGGAAAAGAGCTGGAGAATCACAGGTGCTGGCCCAAGAGTGGGATATGGTTTGAGGTAACTGTAGGCAGAAAAAGTCTAAACATCACTGTTGGAAAACAACTCTACAAGGAGCATTTATAGCAATTCAACACCAATCACAACTATTTAACTAGTTCAGTAATATGTTACCCAGCTAGTCTGCAATTTTCCTAAAGAACAGTTATGCAGAATTGGGCAGCTGCTCAGATCACTCAATTCAAAACAAACCATTTGCATAATAAATATTTGCAGAGGAGCAAGTGGGTGGGGTTTAGGCGAGTGCACAGATGAACATAAAAATCAAATATGGATGGAAAGAAACTAGGCTTAATTATAGGAGGAAAACAAAAAAAAACAACCAACAACCAAAACGCACGCACACACACACACATATTTCTTCAACTACTTAGAAGAATTTGTGGAAATATCTCTAATTAGTTCATTTGCCTCTTTCCAGGGTCATAGATTTCTTTCTGCTCCTCACTGACTGAAAAAAGAAGCTTGTGGGTTTGTTCCAGTGCTATGCACTATTTCATTTGCAAGCAAAGAGTTTGAGAGTATATATGTGTGCTTCTGTGGGTATGCAGGGATCTGAGGGTGAATGGCAAAATGCCAGGGTCTACAGCACTGCTTCCAGATAATGTCTGTTCCACAATGACACTGGGGTTAAAAATTAGCTACAGCTTTTTTAATATCAGAACTTCACCCAGACATTGCTCTTGCACTGAGCCCCAGCATGTATGATGGGAAATTCAGTAGCAGCTTCTACCTTTCACAGTCACCTTCCAGGTGTAACTTGTCCATCACTACTATGAACAACAACTTACCGTGTTATATACTCCAAATGAAATATCAGTTTCTACCCTGTTTCCACAGAGTTAGTGGCAAAGTGGAAACAGATCAAAATGAGTTAGAAAAGGTTTGACCACACTCACTTGTTGATTGTGAATGGCTCAGAACAGCTGGTGAAAAGGAAAGAATTGAGAAGAGAATGTTTAAATGAGCAGAAAGGGATCAGATCTAGAAAAGGGGGAAAAACCAAACCACCAAAAAAAGCACTCTAACAAACCAACTCCCCGAAAAAACCCAAGCCATCTTTCCTAGATCTCAAGACAAAGAAATTAAGTTGGGAGGATGGAAGAGAGAAAAGGAGGATGAGCAGCATGGCAGCATAGACAAAAAAAGCCATTGTAGTGAGACCCTTGGCATGTTCCCAGCCTGAGAAAACTTGATGAACATTTAATCCAAACACATTCTTCATGGATCTTCTGCCTCTCTTAGCAGCTCAGAAGCTCATCTGTGGTGAGGAAAGTAGAGGGACAAGGTCTCCTTGTGTGACCTCTGCCTGGCAATATGTAACAGTGACATATTAAATATGATTAATATTTTCTTCAGAACTGAGTTTACAAAAATACATGCTCAGCTGTGGTCAGCAAACAAGACCATAATGTGGTGTCTATCACAGCACAAACAGTGTATTAATGGAGCCATTAATCACCATCAAAACTGTATTAGGAGTGAAGATAGCCAAAGAGAGCTTAACTGACAGCAAGTGGCCATAAACCTGTCCAAAAACTAATTTGATTACCATCATACCAGCATCTGTGCCACTTATGAGGGTTCATTTTTTTGATGAAATTATGTAGACAAGTCGTTCATGCGTATAATAGACATCTAAATCATGGTAAACATGTTGTTGGCATGAGAAGTAGTTAAAGAAAGTGGGACATTGCTTTGCAGGTGAAATTTCAGGCAAAATGCACTGCTGGTGTCACAACAGTTGGTTAGAAAACCGTTGTCAAACTCTTCTTGCCAAGCCGTGAGTGAGGATTGTTTTTGATCCACATTCAACAGAATAAACGCTGCTGAAAGTCAGGGGATGTTGGGAGCCTCTAGCTATTTACAAGAAGGACGGCTTTTGCCAATATAAACTCTTGCTCTTTATCAGCTATAAATATTCCCTACAAACAATCTGTTTTATTCATAGACAGTTGGACCCATTATGTTTTGGTCCTGACAGACGGGACAGTAGGATGCTGCATTTAAATGACACAGACTGTATAGGAATGTATTTCCAGATGATAACTGAGCCTGGAGCTTCCACATAAATCAGGGGAGGGAAATTATTCTCTAAGAAATATGCTCAGATTTCAGCCTCATAAATACAGAGAGAAACCAAATTTTCGGGGCTTCTTCACTTTTATGTGAGCGTTTTAATGATCATTTTAGGCAGCTACCAAGAAATTCACGTTCGCTATTAGTAATGTTATGCACAAGAGAAGTCTCTCAGGAAAGTAAAAGATAAGGTTGTCCCATCCATGTGTGACTAAGAGGCTGAAGTCTGAAAAGATCTCTGTTTTGGAGGTCAGGGATAATTGGATTTTCTGGCAGAACAAAACCGTCCAATTGACAAAATGAATGTAGACTAAACATCACTGTTTTCCCACTTGATTTACCATGCTGTGTAGGGTAGGTAGGGGTGAATGGGTAGCTTTATGCAGAGCCACCACTGAAAGGAAGGGACAAGAGCTTGTAGCTCAAATAAGAAAAGTATTTGAAAGCCAGGTAGTCATGTGAAGCTGTGCCTGCTTTAACTTGCCATCTTTAAATAGACTTAGCAAGTCTGAAGATCTCAGGCTACTTCAAGTGTGTCCCAGGTATGTTCTGTACATATGCCGAATGCATAATATAATTGAATATGGAACAGAAAGGGGATCAGTCCCCAGAGAGGGAGATTGTTTCTTCAAACTAGATGTTAATGGTAGAGTGAGTGACATTTATCTCCAGTGCTTTTATGAATCACTGAGATGCAAACAGAGTACACCTTGCCTTTGCTGTGAGCTGTGCCTCAAGCCATGGGAAGCTGCCTGCCATTCACAAGCCAGTGCCTTGTAGGCAGCTCCATCTTACCTGAGTTCGCAGATGGGCCATTCCCCAGGTGGGTCTGGCAAAACACTTCTCATTAATCATTGCTTAAAACCCTCTCAGTGGGAAGACCTCAGGTTAGACATCATTTGGAAACAAATTGGGTGAAAAATAGCTCTGACAATAAGGAGCCCACACAGAATTCCCCTGTGAGAGCTTCAGCGGTGTGAAAACAGACTCTTCCAGGACACTAAATGATCTGTCAGTTAGCAAATGACATTATAATCCAGTTTTATGCCGCAGACAAATCAAAGCCGTTGCTGCATTTCCTCATTTTTTCCCTCTATTTTCCCCCTTTACCTCCTTTAAAGTGACAGAATATTTGAGTTAGGAGAGATAGCCAAGTTGTAAATGCTTCCAGGGACAAACTTAAGTCTTTCAGGGTTGTGTTGTTGTCTCTCTTCTTCTTGTGCTATCATTAACAGCAGAACTCCCCCACAATCTACCAGACACATCATAAGTGAGCATCAGGCTGCCCAAGCTCTCCAACACCACTGGTGCTGGCCAAAGGGTGCAGTTGTGCCCAGCCCTGCTCAGCAGGGTTCCCACTTCTGTTCCAGCCTAAGTGCATGTACTGACGTCCTGTTAGATTAATTTTTAAAATGAAGCTTTGAAATGAGGCATAGAATCAAGTGCTTTTGTGAATGGACACTACAGTAACTATTTGAAAGCAAAAACACTTGTGCAGTCTGATTTTATCTTGTTAATTGTTAGTATTTACTTTCAAGCAGTGACACTTCATGCCAGTGGTAATTCTGGGTCCTCAGAGATGTTAAGTGTTGACCAGCTCCAGGGAACTTAAAAACTATGTTTCTTGTCTGCCTCCAGCATTGCTTCTTTTCTCAAGTACACTCCAGTGTTAAATTGGCTCAGGGCTTAGACAACAGAAAAAAAGGAGATGGTGAATCTGCAGCATTATTTATCCAAACTGAATAGAGGAGCAAAGTATAATGTGAAGCAAGTCTCACATTTTTCATTAAAATACATAGAGCATAGCCCAGCTACCAGACACAGGCATGGGCACAGGCAAAACCCACTGCAACAAGCGGCTTAAACAAACAGCAATTATTAAAACAAGTTTTGCTTCTTGATGATGTTCACAGTGTTTTATCTACATGAACCTCTGCCTACACATTACACTAGAAAAAGTTATGGCCTAATTTTTAATGGGTTCCAGCTCAGATACCCAGTGTCCTTGTATGATGTAAGAGGTTTGAAGTTTTGAAGTCTCTCAGTTGTCAGTCCTAACACAACTAGTTTTGGAGTTCGAATAACAGAAATTGACATCAGTCAGAATCAGGCAATCCATTATCAGCTAGGGGTCATCGCCATGTGGCAGTGATACCAAATGTGAAACAACGTGTTGAGGTTTCGCCTTCCCACTGAAATGTCCCTAAGGTATTTAAGATTCCTTGCTGTAATGCTTTTACCCAGGGACTTCTTTGGCAGCCTTTTGTCTGTCGCGAATCAGTGGCTTTTGCCTAACAGTCCTATAGGCTCAGCTTTCTTATGCAGGGATTCAACATAGTTCTCAAAGATTGGTTGGCCCCAAATATTTGCCCCACTTTTCTTTCAATAGGGTTCATCCAGACATGGTTAAGGGACTCAGTATGGTCCATACTGGAGTTCCTCTCTGAGCCTTGTCTGTCACTACCCTTTTCCAAAAGCACTCCAGAGTGTTCCCCAGCATGAATGTTTGCTAACAAGTGAGAACAGTGTCAGTTATTTTGGAAACACACAGCCCATCTATACAATTCCTTCTTTCTCTAGGCGCTGCCTTGCACCACAAACAGCCTTGCTGAAATTCAGCTTAAAACTGACAGTGTTTCCCTGGCATATTGCTGTCAAATTTCCAGCTGTGGCCTCAAGGTGCTGTGAAAGGGATACTGATCCAGTGCTCATCCCAGCTCAATATGTTTGCACCTCTCTGCTGGCCTCTGGAAATTACGGGGATGCAGCCAGGCTCACTCATCACACAGAATTAGTGAGCATGTGAGTGTGTTCTCATGACAGCCCTGCATAGCAGTCAGCAAGTAAGAAGATTTATTGCTTTATTTGACACTCTGTTATTCACTAACTGAGCATGACACATCTGGGACTAGGAACCGCCAGTTTGACATCAATGAGCCTTTTTTGCATTGATTGAGTTCATCCAATTCATGCTCAGAATACAACCTGGGTAAGGAAGAACTCCCAAAACAGGCTGGAATGGGAACTGCTGGTTATATTTTTTCCAGGAGAATGAATATGATGGGTAAATGACCTCATATGTTGCAGAGCAAGGAGAGGTGATGTCAGCCACTTCAGCACCATCCTTCTTGTCACAAGGCACCGTAACTATGAGAAACCATTTCTTCAATGCTGATAGACTGGTGAGGAAGTACAGCTCAAAATGCTGTAAATAATAACTTCAATGTATGGAGTCTGACTGAAATTAAATTATTTTGCCCAGCCCATAGATGACACCATGCAGGACATGAGTTGCGCTGTTCTGGACATGATTTTCCATGTGTACTTTGCAGAGCTGGGAAAAAAAATCTCCCATAATTGCTTTCTTTCTTCTTTAACTCATGGGACAAGTCAACCTGCATGCATGGGATCCCAGATTGCTCTGAACTAGACATGAAATATGGAAAACCAGGAAAACTTGACTAATCTTACGCAAAGCTTATATCGAGCTCTGAATGTGCTTTGGCTGTGTAGCAATTTGGGCTGTTGCTGGACTAATGAAAGAAGTGACCCTTTATGTGACAGCACAGCACTGACAATGACTCCTCCTTGTTTGGGCGTTTAACCAGAACCCTTTCTAAACACTCCTATGAAGCACAAAGGGAGGCCTCATGGTTCCTAAATGGAACATTTTAATTTTTTTTCTTATAATTAATCCCAAGCCTGTAATTAAACTGTCCCCTATGCTGAGGAGTTCCAAGATCTTTTTGTTGCTGCTGTTGTGCAGATTTAGAAAGGGCATTTGCTCAGCAGGTGAATCTAACATGAAGTTGCAGTTCTTTTCAGCCACCAGATCATGAAGAGAGACATTTCCTGTACTTTATATGTAGAGGTTGATGTGACAATATATAATCAAATAATTCTTCAGAGAAATTATAGACAGGAAAGGGAAAAAAGAAGTGAGCTGTCAATAGTAAAATATATAAGTAAACTGATCTTTTGTTTTAAATCTACCAGTGCTGCATTTTGTTTTGGAGTGCATTTAACACATATCAAACCCATAAGGACGGCAGCATTGGCAGGCAGAGCTGGTCTGAGATGGTGCCAAGGACCAACAGAGGACCAAAATGCTGGGACACGTGGACAAACATCTTGTTGTCTGAACAAGTTAGCAATGTCCTCTTCCATCATCTAACTTGCTTTTCATTAATGAATCAATTTCATTTCTTCATAAGCCATTTTTTCCCTCCATCAGACCTGCCCCATCCCAGCACCTTGCAAAATAGCACTAGGGCTTTCTAATACACAAATCCTCAAATCACAACCATTGTTCAGTCATGTCATGCTGTCTCCCTAAGGCAGGTTTCACTAGAGCGACTTGCCTTAGCTTTGCCACTCTAGAAATGCCTTATCAGATGACAGAACAGCACTATCTAGTCTATTATGGGTTATTGGGATCAATTATCTTTCTAAATCAGGCAATCCAGACTTTTTTAGCTCCTTGTTACCTGTTTTGTTATAAAAACAGGACCCAACACTGGTCTCAATACTATTCCTGTCAATTTTTCATTTCACCTTAATATTGTTTATTTGACTGTAGTAACACGTTGTTATTTTTCTTCTAATATGTCTAATATTTTTTCATGTAATAAACTTTTCAATTCTTGCCACCACAGTTCTTTTGCCAACATGCGATACACTGTCTTGCGTGGACTTTTATTTTGAAATTGTCTACAAAGGAAAATTACAGAAGAATCATTTGGCTTACCTAAAATACTTTATCTACACAAACTATGTTTCAATTTCAGATGTTTTTCTAATGATAAGGCATAATATAGAACAATATAGCATTTGAAAAAAACCTTTTTTTTTTAAAGAAAATATTTTCAAATGCAAGATGCATATTTCATTTGCAAATCATTCACATGGACTATTGACAGAATTTATCTTTCTCAGATTTTTTCCAAATTTAATTGATTAGATCTTGTGAGATACACTACATTGTGGGGAGCTGTTTAGTCCCAGCACAGTGTTTGTCTAAGTGGCTTTGCAACATGAAACATAATGTGTGTAACCTTGGGAGACACCATCATTAGCTTGTGTCAGAATGACAAAATGACATTTATTCTTTGTTTCCTGTCTCACAGTATTTTTGATTCCTAATTCTCAGATTCTTTTCATAGCATTTTATGCCAGGCCATATGGAAAATCTGACTATATTGGATCAAGGAACTCTCCATTTCCTTTTATGATGTTGACATGTTCAGATATGGTATATACTGGACTGTTTTTGTATTTTTGAATTGCTAACTCTTAAAAACTGAAGCACTTTGAAAAGTAGAAGGTTTCAACAAGCTTCTTCCAGAAACAGACTTCCAGTATAGCCTCTTATATGGACTACTTTGTATTTATGGCAAATAGATTTCATTTCAGAGGAACAATGCTGCCTTTTAGGCACATTGAATATCTGTGCACTGGCCCACTCTCAGGCTGGGAACTCTTTAGTTCATGCACTTTGGAAAAGCTGTGAAGCTCTGTTTTCATTCATGAAATCACACATCCTTCCAAAGACAATAGAAAATTTCTCATATGGCTATTTTCAGTGTTTTTCATACATCCTTCTGAAGTTCCACTTTACTTTATTGACTCACCCACCTTTGCTGTAGCAGCATCTGAAACACAGAGGCCACATGCCATATGATTTGGTGGTCCCCTGTTTATCACCTGAGTCTGGTGGGTGACCTTTTCTTTTAATTATGAGTTTTTAGTGATTACTTCTGCCAAGTTCCAAGGTCAGTGTCTGAGATTTTTTATGTTTGTCACTAGAAAGTAGCACACCCAGGAAAGATCTTGCTGTGATAACCTCTGCAGTGAAACTTGTTGGAAAGACAGCTTTTCTACCAGTCTGGGTAATCAAGACAGTCATTAGGGGCTGAATAACTTCTGTTGAGGAGATTTTCAGAAGTTCAAGAACCATCATAAGCTAAATCCCAAATGCATATCAGAAAGAACAGAACAGAGAGTCTCTGAAGGGAAAGAAGCTGCAGCCTGGAAGGACATCTATATCCCAAGGCAGGAAGCCTTGGCAACAAATAGAGGTATGGAGAGCATAAGGAGGCTGTTACAGAAGCTTTAGCATGGCCGTCACAAATTTCCAGGTAGCATAATAAGATCTCATTGTAGCATTCAAAGTTGAGATGAGAAAAGGCACTCAGAGAAATAACTCCCCTCTGTTAAAACATGGTTCCTAGAGGAAATTTAAATGCTAGCAAACTCTGGCACATATTAACACATACAAAGGCAAAGTCACATATACAGCCACCTACTCCACCCCCAAATCCATGGGGTTTTAGAGGAAAGGGAAAGTGAAAAGGAAAGGAAAAGGGAAAGGCAAGAGTTACAACCAAAGAGGTTACCCCCCCCCCGCTCCAAAATTTTAAGATGCTTTTGGATTGTATGATCAAAGTAAAGTTCATAAAGAAGTATGGTGTGGTCTTGACATCTAGTGCAAATCAATGCAGATAGTCCACATCATCTCTGTGTAGGATCTCAACTGGAAATTAAATAAAACATATTTCATGGAGCAGAATATATCCTGCAACTTACAGAAACCCTGAAGCCTAATGAAATGCTAACAAAACATCCTCGTAAGTATCTCATTCCCACATGATCAGATGCAGAGGGTTATTGCTGGGAAGCACAGTGTGTGAGAGCCATACAAAAAGCATATTTATTTGGTAGAGGAGAATGTATCTGTCTCTCTATCAATAAATGTCTGAATGTTCAAGCCTTCTTTGCTCACACCTGAGACCTCTCTCTCTCTTACCATAATCTCTCAAATCTCACCATCAATCTGTCAAAAGAAAAGTAAGTGATCCATTTTTAACTTCAGGGAGGAACTAAATCAAATTGTAGTTCATACTGATCTAAACCCTAAAGCTTCACTGCTGCTGTTATGGTGATCCTGGGGTATGTGCATCCAGATAGATCTGCCCATGAGTTCAGAGATTACAGAGAGGAAACCCATGAAAGCAATTTTAGATGGTAGAAGAGTCTCAGGAGATAAAATCTCATGAGAGGTTTTCCTTTTCCTTTGGAAGAAAAGTAATTTCAGTTAGATTAGCTTTTCCTGTTTCTTTTCACAACTCTCTTTTCTATTTGGGGATGGAAATATCTTTCGTAAGGCTCATGAACAAGCAGCAGAACTAGGAGTATCCTAATTCCTAATATCCTAACATTTTGGATTATGGCTGGTGTGAAGCAAGGCTGACAAACCTGCCTGTGGGAGATGAAAGGCTCACAGATGTCCAAGGAACAGGTCTTTAAGGTTCCTGTGCTTTAATTACGCTCCTTTAATTTCCTCTAAATTGCGTGCATTTATGCTAAAAGTCTTCTACAGGCTGTTTTTATGCTGTTTTTATTGAGACAACTATCTGACACTGGGCATGCTAGAAACAGTGAATTCAAGAAAGAACTCTGTGTTAATGCTATTAGGAATTAACCTCTTTTTTCCTAGATGTTACATGATTAAAACATCAAACTAACTTTAGTGCCAGAAATGTGTTAACTGCTGCTTTGTGCCTCCAGCTGTGCTGAGCCCAAATACACTACTTAGGGTGTAAATCGCTCCTTTGAGAATAATGATTAAGGGTTTTTAAAAAAGTATATTTTTCTTTCCTATTGCAGCATGGAAAGTGACAGGCAGCAAAGAGCTAGACAGAAGGGTTAACTCAGGATGCTGTGGGCAGGGAAGGGTGGAAGTATTTGCATAGAATAGCATCTGGAATCTACACGTCCTCAAATACTTTGAGGGGGGAAGCTGTTTTTCCACATTCATTACAGCCTAGTAAGGAAGAAGAGAAAAGAAACAAGAAGGGATAGAAAAGGAACAGGGGACTCCTTTTGTATCTGTGTCCAATATGGTTTCTTTTGATTTTTCATTCTCCATAGTCAAGGGCTCCCCATGGGTTCTCATCTGTTACCCAGGCTTTGCCATACCTGCCTGCCTGTGTGAAAATGGCTCAGCTGCCGGCACTGGATGAGGCTAACAGATCACATCTATCTCTCTGGCGTCTACTGAGCACACAGGGCTCCAAGGATCAAGCCCTGGACAAGAGCACAAAAGCAGGTCTGTATAGAAGCAGCCAACCTTCTGCATTGTCCGCGGCTCATTGTGTGGACAGCGAAGGTCAAAACTCGCCTGCATTCCTGCTTTCCCTACACAGTTCTGAGTGTGAGTGTGTGTGTGTGTTTGTGTGTGCGTGCATATGTGCTCCTGTGTGTGCCAGAGGGTAAACAAGAAGGCAGTGCAAGACTACACCAAACTGCTGTTTTACTTCCTCATTTTGCACAGTAATTCATAATAGGAATCACATTTCAAAAGCACTGGAAAAGTGCTTATGTGGAAAAGTGCATATGTATATAACATATAGACAAGAGATGATAAGGATGGACACAGACATTGAAAAAGAGATACACCCTTGCTATCTTAAAGTACAGTGATTCTGGGCAACAGTGCAGATTAAATGGGATTTCACATTCCAATAGGTAGGCAATAAGAGCTGTTTGGCTTTCTGAATTTGCATTCAGAAAGGGAACGGGAACAATGAATTAAAAAATGTAAATAAACAGAAATCTCTGCTGGGTGAATCTGTTGTCAGTGAGAGAGACGAGATGAAAAACTTCTGAAAAACTACAGAAGAAATCCAAAGCTCAGAAACAAGATTTTTAATTACAAAGATCAGGGTATGCATATTTGAAAGGGGAAGAGAAATTTTTCACTTCTCTGGGATAGCACCAGAAGGAGGAAAAAGAACAGCAAAACATGCATGTATCTGTTTTGATGGTTCCACCTTTTACATGAGGTCAGATGAATTCAGTAAAACAACACATTTGCAATGATCAGTCATCAGTCCCTCTGAGAGTTCACTAGCTGATCATCTGTAATATTTTTCAAACACAAGTAGATCAGCTAAACTGGAATAATTAGGGAGAATGCCTGGCACTTCAGAGCTTGAAATTATACCTGTATATTTTTATGCTTCATGGGCATCAGAGTTTCCCTCTTCCCTCTATAGTCAGTTCCTGCTTTCTTTCCTGGGAAAATTTCACACTTCCTCTTCTATCTGATCTCCTGATCAGAGCCTTTTCCTGCAGTCTCTGTTTTTGTAAGAGATTCCTCTCTAGTTATCAAGAAATGCATCAGGAAGTCCAAAGGTTTTGTTTTCTTGGTCTGGTATATTTTCTAACTACCCTTCATAATACTCTATTAACAACCTCAGAGCTCATACACATACCCTTCCACTCTTCCTTCCTTTCTTCTCTTCTCTTCTCGTCTCTTCTCTTTTCTCTTCTCTTCTCGTCTCTTCTCTTTTCTCTTCTCTTCTCGTCTCTTCTCTTTTCTCTTCTCTTCTCGTCTCTTCTCTTTTCTCTTCTCTTCTCGTCTCTTCTCTTTTCTCTTCTCTTCTCGTCTCTTCTCTTTTCTCTTCTCTTCTCGTCTCTTCTCTTTTCTCTTCTCTTCTCGTCTCTTCTCTTTTCTCTTCTCTTCTCGTCTCTTCTCTTTTCTCTTCTCTTCTCGTCTCTTCTCTTTTCTCTTCTCTTCTCGTCTCTTCTCTTTTCTCTTCTCTTCTCGTCTCTTCTCTTTTCTCTTCTCTTCTCGTCTCTTCTCTTTTCTCTTCTTCTCTTTCTTTTTCTTTCTTTCTCCTTCCCTCCCTCGCTACAACCCCTCCTTTTTCCTTCTTTTCCCACTGTCTCTATAGAGCTTTTCAGTCTCCGTAAAGGAGCGACGAAAGAAAGATTTGCTGTCCCATTCGTTCCGCACTGCCCCCATAAAAAGCAGATATTTTCAGGTTGACTGAAAGTTTAACTTTGTTATTTTTTTTATTTTTAAAGAAAATCCAGCGTGACATGGCACGCGTTGGTGCCCTTGCCACTTAACAAATTACTTGTTTTTCTGACCTAAGTTAAATGCTGTGCAAATTTCCCTTGTCCATGTTTTCATTGTGTGCAGACTTCACTGATAAAGAATAAAGAGCGAACTCATTGGCACTTTTTAGCCAAAGCTTCCTTCATTTACAACAGATTTTTTTCTACTATGTCTTTAATGACACGAAAGCCTGGATCCTCAGCTGATGTAAATCTGTCGTTGCAGGATTGCCTTCCACAAAGTCACGCCGCTTTGCACCAGCTGACAGTGGCCCCGATGTTCAGGTAGAGCTCCAAGGTTCAGCACGGCCTTCTTGCCTTCATTTTGGGATAGATACTTCATTTTCCATCCTAGGGATTGAATGTGTTTTACCAAAGTAAATCACCACGAGATGCTTCCTTACAAGCAACCAAAAAGCCAGTTGCACAGGTATTGATGAAAAACTCAAAGCTTTCATTGTTTTTGCAGACAAAAAACCTGATTCAGCCTCCTTCATGGGTGAAGCCCAAGGGCTGGTATCCCCACAGGCTGTTCCAGGGGCCACAGCATTGGTGGATGTAAGCTGTTATCCCTGTCCACGTTGTGCTGCAGGTAGCAGGGGACAGAAGGGTCACTGATAACACTGGCACCCTGCTCCATAGGTGACCGTGGCTTCAGGACAGAAAGTTCACCAAAGACCCACAGAAATCAAGAGTGCTCTTCACGGCGTAGCTCTTCCCCTCCACTACAGTGACTTAATTGCTGTATTTAAACCAGTGTACGCTCAGTCCTGAAGGCTTAACTGGCCGTGCATGGGCTCAGCCCCTCCCACCAACATTCTTTTATTTTCTCAAACATGCCATTTAATTTTCAAAAGAGAGAAACACTGTATAGTTATAAATCTAATCTCTCTCCCTGCATGCTGCTCTGCCTCTGCCTGTGATTTAGGGTGCTGGGTCGACCTGCTCCAGCACTGCTGGCGGGTGGTCCGGCCTGAGGAGCGGAGCTGGGCAGCCCAAGGTGAGGCAAAGTTTCCCTCTGCTCATTGCGTTTCATTGCCAGCCCCTTGGAGACTCCTGTGACAGTCCTTCCCATGACAGATTGCTAGCCCAACAATGAACTCTTTGTGCCCTCTCATTACTCCTGCAACCCCAGCTTCCACCAAACTTACACCCTCTTCACAATTTTCCATCCTCTGGAGAAAGCAAAAAGCAAAATAAGTAAGCACCACTCATCTTTCTTAGGAACTGTACTCCTTCAACTGGGAAAGCCTGGGACTTTTTTTTTTTTGTACAGCAGCATCACAGCAATCTGTAAAGCTGTTCCGGAATGGATAAATCATCTCACTTTGCTTTTTTTCCTCATCCTCATCATATAACTCCCTTTCTGAAGACATGCAAAAAAATTGCTGGTTTATAAGACAAACCAGTCTGATGTCCTGTTTTGGTGCCGGAACATCAGTATCTGAAAAGGCATCTTATTTAACAGTGCATCAGTACTTGTTTTTATGAGAAGAAGCAAGGGTTCTTCCAGGGGCCTCTGAGCAGTGCAATTAGCCATGGGATAAGTTCCCTCATCATTCTGAATTAAAATTATTCTTGCCCATGTTGGGGTCTAAATTCCATTTATAGCATTGATAGTCTGCACCCAGTAAATTCAGCTTTGGGCACCTCAAGGGGGTCTGCAGTCACTGGAGGCAAAACACTGCAGGAATGAGCACATGGCAAGAGGCTCACCTCGGCAGTAACTGCAGGGTCTCTTCTGCTGTCCTCTCCCCCAAGTCTGTGTGCTGTATCTCTCTCTCACCACTGTTTTCCTTTCCTGGGCCCTTTCTGATGTCAGTCAGGAGTGTCAGGGGTCTGTACTGAGAGAGGGGATGGGCTGCAGAGGAGGTTGTCTAAGACAGGCACTATAAGCAGGGGTTAGGACTGCCTGGAAACCAATCCTGTGGGTCAGGGAAGGGGAAGAAGTCTTGGGGGTGTTTTTGCAATTTTTTTCACTTCTTTCACTTTTCCAAAGAGCAGTGGTTGCTCCAAACTCTGCTGTAGAAAGACATAGGCACTTTATTATCCCAAGAAACTGGATTATCACTTGGGGCAATAACTGGTGCCCTCTCTTCTGTAACCAGTTAATGAGGTTCAAAGGGGCAGGAGATGGAGTTAACAAAGGATGAGACAGCAGAGAGAGCACATCTGTGCCCTGGCCTCTGAGAAGGCAGCACAAGGAGACTTGGTTTGTTCCTGCTTGTCTTTTTCCCCTGGTTGCAGCTGCCTTTGTCAATGCATTATCCCACACTCACACTTACTGAGCAGCGAGAGGAGCGTCAGGGAGGAGTGTGTGTTATACGGGTGTGTCTGCATGTGTGTGCGTATGCCTACAGGTCTGCTAAGACCAGACTCGAGAGTCGGCCTTCCTGGGAGTTTTGCAGAGTGCAAACTCTTGGACAAGGCTCTGTATTTTTACCAGGAGAAGACACACGGATGCTCACCTCTCCCCTGGCTTATCCCTACCTGGTTTTCTGCTCATACAGTGAAGGTTAGGCTCAGACATGGGGAGATCAGGGCTCTGGTCTCAGCACCTACAGGGATGTGCCTATGCCAGCTCCTACCCTGTTTCTTCAGGCGCTGTCAGGCACCACCAGGATTTCAGATGGCAGCTGGGTTTCAGGATTGGCATCACTAGCCTTATGTTCATGTTTAAAATGGCCAAATTAAAACAAACAAACAAACAAACAAAACACAACAAAAACCCCCCAAACAAAATCAACCAAGTGCTTTTTCCTCATCTCAGAAGCAGCTTTTCACTGTTCTTCACTGTTTCACTGTTCTTCACTTCACTGTTCATAGTGAGGCTGACTATGAACAACTGAATGGCTACATCAATGCTTTTTCAGCAAGATTTCAGGGGCTCCACTATGAAATTGCCTGCACTTGCCTGCTCATTTGCACACTGAGGTTCCTTGCATTGCAAAACCAGCACATCCTCACCTTGACCAGCCTCTGCTTTTCCATATGATGCTTCAAGGCACAATGATGAACAGCTATGGAAACTTTTCTCACCTGCAGCTTTTCAGAAGAATTTGCCTATTTTAAAGCAAGGATTCATTACGTTCAGGCAATTGCTTTTATTCTAAAAGATATTAAAATCCTTTTAAAATCTGTAATGATATGCACAGTCTCCACTTAGCTATTGCTGCTGAACACAGGAAATAAAGAACTACTATAGACAAACAAGTTAGAAATGAGTTTACTTGTTCTCTTTACTGAAGTCACTCTACATGTTGTGCTGTGAAATCTTTTGTGGAATGATAACTGACCAGTCACTCTTGGGACCAACATCTTGTCTCATCCCAAATGTGGCACTCCTTTTGACCAATAGTCTTTACTTTTCTATGGGACTAGGACACTCTCAATTTCAGTGACCAAAATCACAACTTGCATACCAGGCAGCTCCCTGAAGGGGATATGCTGTGCACTAGGAGGAAGAAAGTTGTATATAACGGTAAAAGCATTAAGGTGCCAGGGAAAGGCAGAGCCTCCAAAAGATGAACTTCCCAGTCAGACAACATTTTGATAGGAAGCACGTGGTGGTATTTCTGCAACGTTCTAAGACACATTCAGTCTGATACTTCCTACTTTCTTTCCTTCAAAGCACACAGCACAAAAAAAAGGCAGGACAACAGCAAACAAATAAAAGAAAAACAGCCCTTCATAGGAAAGACAGTCTGGGTACTGTGTGGAGCTGGAGAAAGCCCCTGGCCAACGCTTCCCTTTGCAACTCAAGCAACCTGCAAAAGGACACCTTCCAAAACCACAAGCCTCAGTTTCTGCCTGGTTAAGGTTATCTCGATCCTTAATTGTGTGGAAGAGATTGACAACTTGTAGCAGTGCATTCGAGCAGGGAGAGAAGCTCTTTATGTATTAAGAACAGCTTGAAGTCACTTAAACCCACTGATCTGACCTATGCCTGACGACACAGTACTGTCACACTCTGAGATGTGCCTACAAGGTCAGTCAGCATAAGGGAAAAGACCCAACAAGAACATGACAGCAAGCGCTGACCTGACAGCATCCCCTTCCTGGGCTGTCTGGGCACAGTGCTGGTTCCAGAGGAGGTTTCTTACCTCTATTATTAAATAATTCAGGAGTTTGCATTCGCACAGCAGCACCACTGGCAGCCCTGCACTGGCATGCCAGCAGTTCCCCTCCAGAGTATGCCCCAAAAGATGGGCAATCTTTTGTTGACCCCATCAGTTTGCAGTACTCTGCCCCACTCTTCTTAAACAAAATCACTTCAAAGCCCCAAACCAGATTGATTCACATGTGAACACTACCCAAACTGTCTTCCAAGGGGGCAAATACTTGTCTTATGTTCCTTTGAACCCACTGTTGCCCGTTTACTTGTATTTACTTTGCATGGCCTGTGGCTGAACCATGGAAATTAGAAAACAAACTCCTATTCAGCAAGTCATGTCAAAGGTGACCGCTATGCCAGAGAGTCGACTGTGGGACAAACACTCCCCTGATCGGAGGCCTCTTCTGCAGCGCTGCTGTCTCCACAGTTACATACCTGTCTGCAGAAGCCTTTAGTTTATCTTGTCTATGCTGGAAGTCCTAGACGATGCCATCAATCTGAGAGATGAGAGGGATGCTCCTTTGACACTCACACAATGGCTGCAGTGCAAGAGAAAGCGAAGGGGCTCCCCTGCGAACTGCCTCCCTTTGAACCGTGCAGGGCGCGCCCAGGCCGTCGCCGACTTCACGTCCAGGTCTTGTGAACTCAAAGGCAGAGTGGGAGAGGGCACCTTGCACCTCTGTGGGGGCGCAGGGGGGCTGTGGGCACTACAAGGTGCCGTGAAACAGTCTGGTTCCTATATTTCCACTGGCATGAGCCAGGGAGCCGGCTGGAGCAGAGGGTGCAAACTTCTCAGGGGCACAGCAACGAGATGGAGTTTGCAGCCTGTGTCTCTAAAACTGTGTTCCCAGAGGCCAGTTAGGGACTCACATTCACTGTCAAGAGCAACCTGGTAGCAATGGCGAGAGGGCACCGAAGTGATAGCTCACAGCCCTCTGCACTCCAATCTCAAGCCCAGGAGAAGCAGGGCGGGGTGTCTCAGCAGCTCTGCAGATGGTTAAGTAGCCAGCTCTGCTCCCCAGGGGATGAAATCTGTAAAGTGCCTAATAGCCTTGGGAAACAAATGCTGTGCTTTGGAATAATGGCTCCATTAAGATATCATTTACCAGAGCTCCAAGACAGAAAAACAATCCAAGTACATGTTATTACAGAGCTCTCTAACCCATTTCCAGTAGATCTACTTGTGTCTCTTTAGTGATCAAGTGATTTTTGAGACTTGCTGGCATGGCCGAAAGAATACAGCACTATAGCTTGTCAGCAAAACAGGATTTCCTGGGACTTTTTTAAGGCCCTTGGAGGAGCCTTAAAAGTATTACAGGGCTATAAAAGGGAACTGGATGATACTCCAGCTAGCAGCCTAGTGCCGAGTCAGTGTGGGAGTGTTAAAGCAGTGGTGCTGCATGGTACAATCCCCAAACATAACTGAGCATCTCAGTGTACTTCGAGCCAAAATACTGCATTTGCTACTCCTCACCACAGCACTGCTGAAAGCTCTCACCTGCTCCAGCTTACTAATCTTTCCAAATCACTGTGGCTTGGCTGCCCTGTGCTCTGGAAAGCTGAAATTCTATAAACTTCACCCATACCAGTCAACTACCTTTCATTGGTGCAGTAACAACCAGAACTGTTAGGAAAATGATGAGTCTCGTGACCACATGGACACTCTGTACTGTTCTCATGGCATATAGTACAGCATCCAGTGCCTCCATCCAGTGAAAAAAAATGCTAACCAGGAATTAAAAGGCTATCACCAACTATTTTGTATTGATACAATTCCAAAAGAAATCTAGGAAATAGGAGATATTTAGATGTAAAAAATATACAAAGCAGATCTGGAGGCCCAGTTTGTCTGTTATATAGGAGTATATTTGGCTCAGGATAGTAATTTCTCCCTCTTTGGCTATAGTACATTGGTGAGTTCCCATACCAGGAAACTACATTTTGAATGCAAAAAGCTTTTAAGAGCAGTGTCAAAATACGTGTTTTAAATATGCATGAAACCAAACACTAGTTAAAGCAAAAAATCCCATGACACAGATGCTGAGGTATAGATACACTAAGCTTGCATCAAGTTCTGTAACACTGACAGCTTTTATGCCCTAAACTCTAGAGCAGAAGAAAGGTAGTGAGACACAGCATCATTCCAGCTAAGAAAGAAAGACAGAAACAGAGAGAGAGAAAGAGAGAGAAAGAAAGCAAGCTCAAACGAAATGGCAAAATATAAGGAGAGCTTTCAGAAAGAGAAGACCTTCGTGAATCTGTTCTCATTTTCTTTTGCGTCTGGAATAGGTTAAAGTTGGTGCCACAGTGGCTCTGCAGGCTTCCCTCAGGCAGCCTTTACACTGACGGCCTTAGCACTTGGAGATTTGCAAAGAAACTAGCAAGGGAGCAAACACGTGCTGATTTTCCAGGACTCTCATGTGCTCCCTTCCTGCTACAATGTCTTCCCTAGAAGGCGGCCCAAGGCAGAGGAGCCCAGCCTAGGTCTAAGGGTGCTGCATATAAAGCATGTGAATTTGCAGAGACAATTACAAATTCCATAATTAATGTAATTCTGGATTTTCTACACAAATGTGAGAATGTCTGAGCTTGCAGATGAATCTGCTTTATGAATTAGGAGGCAGCCCAGACAGAACCAGCCCTTCCTGCTCTGATGGTTGCAGACAATTCTGTTGCTTCTGGGTGCTGTGACATAGCCCAGTCATAATTCTAAACTGAAATGAAATAGTGAGAAAAGGGACCAGGATCCTGCCTCCAGCGCCTTGGAAAAGCAGGTCAGAGTGTCCATCCTCCAAAGTGGGCTGAGTAGTCCGCTCAGAACCAAAGAATTCCTTCAGCAAGGATAGCTACAGAAAGGCAAGCACACCGAGAGCTTCTGCTGCTGTGTTTACCTGCCTGCCCAGAGACAGAGATGAAGGCTTTGCTTGAGACAAGCAGCCCAGAGAAGTGCTTGCAGTGGGCACTTGACCTCTGGCCTGACTCTACAGCCAACCAGACTTGATGCAATACAACTCTGCATTTCTCCCTTACATTTTGAGGCTGAAAGGACACAGAACTGTTGTTTCCTCCTTTTCCCTGCCCTCCATTTCCCTATTTCTGGCACTTAGCTCCTACTCCTCTGCTGTTCTGCCATCAGGAGAGTGAAGCTGTGGCCAAGATGAAAACCAAGCAGTAACTCTGGTGCTGAGGCTCTCCTTGCTAGCTTGTGGGCATAGCCATCTTCCTGATAGCCTGTGGCATGGCAACCAGGCTCCTCTTCCATAAACTTCCAAATAATTTCCTCAATCTGAGCCTTGCAAAGCAGCATTCGGCCACACATAACAAACTCTCATGTCCCCCCTCCCTCCAGAGATCCCAAGCACAGCACTGCCAAACCCTGTGAGACTGCCTCTCATTCACGGGGAGTGCTCAGCCCTGGTACGTGCTGCAGCATTTTAGAAACGGTCGGGTTTCATCGCTGCGCTGTGTTTAGCTTAGGGAGCGCAAATAAGTTCCCCGAGACCCATCGTGTGGTTAGTGAGAGCCAATGAGCAGCCTCATGGAGGGCATCACTTGCCAAAAGAGCAGATGTGTCCGAAGCCTGTACCAGTTAATTTCGTGACCTACTGAAATCACTGAGAGATTTATACTGCTAATTACTGACTTTGTTTCTGGTTTAATCATCCTTTCGTTCACCTTTCCGTTAAGCTGAGAAGGGAAAAAAAGCCTGATAAACACCTCATCTTCAGCAGAATATTGTTTCAAGTATAAGCACATGAATTAAAATATGTTTGGGGTTTTTTTGGAAAAAACAGTTACATAGAAAATATTTTAACTAAAGCTTATGATTCAGCAATGAGGCATATCCTTACTTTGTTTCCAGTCAGAATCTGTCATGAAATGAAAGCAAAATTATTTAAAAATACTTCTTCTGTTCTGGACATGAACAAATGAGCCACAATAGACTGAATTTTTTTATAAATGCCCAGGAAAATAAATGAGAGGGATGAGAGGCTGTCAAAATGTCATAATAACACTAATGTCAAAATAACACTAAGACCTTGATTCTGCAAAGTTTTACTCTCGTTCATAAATACCTTAAGCACATTATTTCACTGAACACTCTGGCATTATGTGCCTCACTCCTCCCTACACCCCTGATGCTGGGTTCCCATATTTTCCATCAGTTCTGGTGCAAGGCACACCATGTAAATACACATACAAAAATGCCTGAGAAAGAACTGTGGATTAATAGACTGAACAGAGAGAATGTGCCTTTGTTTTTTGCATAGTAGATCCAGCTCTGAAACTGATTCTTCCTAAAGCCATGTGCCAATTACTCAAACCTCTCTCTGCCCCTCATGAAGGGCAGTAGTTCTTACAGAGCTGCTCAGCAGCCTGGTAATGCTGACAAGCTGCCACGACCAACACAAAACAAAGACCCTCAGTGCTAATGCTCTTTCCTTCAGGAGAGATTTGGTTGCTGGAGAGAACATGTAGTGGGACAAAGGCTATATTTTGATATTCTCCCTGTAAATGCTACACCTCAGAGACCAGATGAGGAAACCAAAGGTAGTGCAGCACAATCTCCTTGTGTATTTTACTTCAGAAGCTGCATCACTTGTTGCACTGAGTATTTTAATGCTGCCAGATCCCGAGGCAGCATCACTTTTTATGAGTTGTGCTAAGGGAGGCAGGACTGAGACCTCTGGTTTCATTTTCTTCCCAACAGACACCAGGAGCCTTGCTTCTCTCTCCTATCAGTTCTCTTCCCACCCACTTGCTTGCACCTGAGATTTGGGAAAACAAAGAACTCCATAAGAAAAGTTGGTTTCAAGCACTGCATGGCTTCTGTTGCTCCTTCTTGTGTTTTCAAACCCTCTCCAGCTGGCAGCCTGCATGTTAACACACAAGTGGCACCGATATACTGAAGCAGTCAGCCTCAACTGCCTCTCAGACCAGGAGCCACTGAGCTGTATATGCCTCTCACCATCTCCTCCCGCAGTGTCTCTGAAGTTAACAGAGGTGCAGAGCTCTCAGCCCACCAAACCAAACCAAACTAAACCAAACCAAACCAAACTAAACCAAACCAAACCAAACTAACCGACATCAGCATGTGGCACAATCGGCTGTTTTCCTGATCCGGGAAAATTTGTTGTCAGGGACTTAACTCTGTATGAAAGGAATGTTGTTTCATTTCAGAACCAGAGATTTCCGACAAGACAGAGCATGAGCTTTCTGAAAGGCGAGAGCTTTTTGTTTTTTTCTCACAAACATGCTCAGACATAGCTTTTCTTTCAGCTAATTAAGCTGTTTTAAAGCAAACTGGTCAAACAGTGACATCGTGGTGGGGAGCCTTGGAATCAATTGCATGATATAGAAGGCAGGACATTTAAAGGGTGACTTCTGCCATTGTTTCCCCTGGCTGAATCTTTTCTACTTGGTCAATGCTGCCAGAGTGACCCTATACAATTGGGAGAATTCAAAGCCACTGACCTCAAGAGATGCCATTAAGAAGGCAACTGCAGAATAAGATTTCATGGTTGGGAGCCAAATTTACCTTCTCCTCCATGTCTTGATGCTTGCAATATTTTATATGTATGTTTTCTTCCTGTCATTAGCATATCCCTAAAGCAGCCAGATAGAAAGAGAAGGCAGATGTAAGGCAGCATTGGTAATAACTGCATCTTGGCTATATAGGAGAGCTGGACCATTTCAGCTGAAAGCCACTGCTGCAAACAAATCATCTTACGGCATTACAGTTGTTCCTTCGGCTTCCTGACAGTGAGCAATCAGTAGGAGTAAGATTCACTTTGCTAGCATAGAGGATGAACTCTTCCTAGCAAATATTTTGTTAAACAGAGTATGACATCCATTGTTTTTCCTAGTTGCTGGATATAAAATCAGTGAGTTTCAACATGTGGCAAATGACCACACAGTTTCCCATGTGCAAAGAATAGACAAATTTGAAACATTCTATTAATAATCAGAAGCACTAGCAAAAATGTGTTCCTTGCTGTTTTCTTTCTTCAGATGTCAGGGAGGCCATTCAGTCAGGCAGCTGACACACAAAGAAACCTTGGAAAACCTGCAAATGGAGGAGCCACTGCTGCAGCCCCTTGCAAAGCAATGCTAAATGCAACAGACACAGCTAGTGACAGTTTCCTGTGCCACAGAGGAGATGCTCCAACCAGGTGTTTCCAGCACGCCCAAACAAGCTGAGGTTGTATCAAGGTTCACAGCATTGGGCCCCCTTTCCACAAAGACATGAGACATGGTGGTTTGCCATGTGTACTCGGCACACACAGACAAAATGGAGGTGCTACAGAACCAGGTTGTAAGGTGTGATGAATGATCCCTACCCGTCCATTTCTGTGGCACAAGAATCTACGCAAAGCCCAGCCAGCCCTCCTGGGTGTACTCTGTGTCATTGCCCTCCTGCACACACCCCTTGCCACTGCATTCCTTCGGACAGAAGGTCTCCTTCAGGATCAGAGGGATACAACATCTCACCACACTGCATGAGAGGAGCAGTGTCCTTGCCCACACTGAGGGCACAGTTATCCTGGGTCTCTCCATACAGTTCCACAGGGCATCTCTGTGGACATGGGGCTGTCTTGCACCTGCATCATGCATGCACATTGTTTCAGAGAGTACTAGAGGAATCTCTTTTAAACAGGATCATGACAACTAAATATCTAATAACAGATTATATTGCAGGGCAACATGACCCACATAGAAACGCCACACGATCTCGTGCTCTGAAGCCTGGCTGTCTGTGGGAGACAGTCATCTCTGGACCGCAGCTGCTCCCAGCCCAGCTGTATATCAGGGCAGTGCTCTGTCAAATCAGCCCGGCTTGTCCAAATAAGAGGGCTACAGCTGCAACAGCAGAAGAGTAAGAGGATGATGGAAGCTGCTGCATCGCAAGGGGTCAGTGCTGCCTTGCACCCCACAGCCAGCAGCTCTCCTGGATGTGGAGAGGAGCCTGTCTATGGGAGTGCATCATCCCTAGGCCTTCCCCTTCCCCATGTGTACACAAGTGTGTGCTGGCATGCGTGAGCACCCTCCCCTTCCGAGGGGACACTGAGCCCCACTGGTCCCCCACTCCCCTTCCTGTGATGTCGCATGTTCAACGCGATGACTTGCTCTATAGAAGCCATGTGTTGTCATAATGTAACATCATTAAACAAAGTGTTTAGAGCAGTTTTCACAGAGCCAGAACATGAACAACAAAACCCGCCAATTACAGTGTCATTTTGTGTAGTTGTTAAGGTTTCAAATGTCTCCAACTTTCTCTGGTAGGCCATATTGAGCATGTCACAGCGAACATCTGAGATAACGATTTGCTAGGCAATGTGCAATTCTCGCCTTTTTTTTTTTTAATATCCAAGAAGAAAGAGTTCTTTATAATAATTTGGCTCAAATGTCTACACACATTGCTCCAGCGTCTGTAGCAGCATGTGTTTCTAGGATTGTTCTGGAAGAGAAAATGCAGAAACAGCAGGGAGCAGAAGATAAACAGGCAATTCGTGACTCATTAAAACAAGCATTGGTAGCCAACATTGTGGAGTGTGTGAAGGCCCCAGATCCAACTCGCCTATAAACTTTTTTTACCAGCTGGACTTAGCATCTGTCAGAGTTTGGAAGGAGAGATAATCTGGTACAAATGATTTCAGTGTGTCGCATTTATTAACCTGCCACCTTACATAACACTGCTGATTGGGAACCAGGGGACTGGCTTGAGCAGTGACACAGCTTATTGTCCAAACAGTACGACTTCACTATTAAAGATGCTGCCTTCTCTGCCTCTTTTTAAATTACAATGAAGACAATAGAGCAACCGCAAAAGAGATACTGAAGAGAACTTAAAAAGCAGTGCAGTTTTAAGAAATGTATATGCCAAGGTAATATCCTCAGCAGGTCTTTTCTGCTTTGCTTTTTTTTCTCCCAGTCCCCACTTTACTCTACATGCTCAGAAAACTTTTTAGCCTGCTTGTCACAGGAGCTGGGATCCACACCTCTAAATAAAGCAAATGCCCTGTTTCACTCCCTGAGCCACTGCCCAGCCAGCACAGCGTTATTTACTGCCCAGACAGCTCCAGGAGAGGAAAACATTGTGGATGTCATGGCAGGCTCAACACCTCACATAAAAATGAACATTATTTTTTTCAAAGCATTTTGGAGAATTTTAAATATGTTCTCCATTTTTAATGCAGTTTCTTTCATTAAGGGCCTGATCCTTCTCTAATTAATGTCAGTGAAAAAATTCCTTTTGGTTCCAAAAGGGAAAAGGCTGGTTCCTGATGCTCTGCAGAAATTGATGGCTTGGCAAGAGGAAAAAAAATCCATCAAAAATAATATATATGTTTATCTTAGTTTGGAGTTCGGCTCTTTACAACTCACTGAACACTTACTAGGGACTACTTGAAAAACAGAAAACTGCAGAGTGGTGTTTTGCTTCTGCTCCAGATCAGATGCCATGAATTTCAAATTAATAGAGATGTTTACTCTCTAATACAAAATTTACATGTATTAGCTTATGAAATATGAATGTGCCTATTTCTTACTGCAAAATACAGCATTTCCATTTAAAAAACAAAAACTGCAGAGACTTTGGGAGAAAAAAAAAACAACACTCAGGCTTAGGAATGCCTCACATTTCATTTTGGTTAGCCTATTATTTGTAGTTTTGAAACTTTATTGGTCCCTGATCTAATCTTTTCTGAGTATGAAAACATTAACATATGGTTTAACACAGCACAGGGCTGGAAAGTCCATATCCCAAATGCACATTGTATGCAGGGTGACATTCACACTAAATATCATCCCACAGGGTCTGTACTCCATTTTACCTGGGATTGGAGAGCCATGAAATCTCTGGAAAAGTTGTTCATGAGTCTGAACCAAATGGCGTGCAGTGTACTGAGATACTAGCAGCGTGTGCTGCTGCCAAAGGTTGTGGCTCAAATGTCTCTCTAAGTAACATTAAAAATCTGCTGCTTCATGCCTATGAATTTCAATATTTATAGCGTTCAATAAAATGGTCCACTGTCAGAGAGAGATGTGCCACTGTGCACTCTCTGAGCAGATGGGCTGCAATATGGCACATTTACATGGACCAGCTGTGGAGTGCAGAAATGAATGCTGGTCAGAGGCAGGCTGGAGGCACCACATCTGGAATGCAAACAGACCCGCCTCCGCAGCCGCCGGATGTTTCCTGAGCAGGATGAGCTCTGATTTAGGGCTGCTCACCAGTGTACCTTAAACTGCATCAAGAGTCCTCATTAACACAAGAGACTATGGTGAGGTTTAGGGCCTGGAACTTCTCTGCTGGGCATCTGTTAGAGCCCAGGGATGGCACTCTGCAGCCTGGCATAGAGGTGCCCCAGGGAGACATTCTCTTTTCTACCATGTTATGGGGTAGATTTGACTTCTTCTTTTTAAAAATTCTCTCCTGTACAGTGTCGTACACTGAATGCCTACCAATGCAAGCAGCAAACAAGATTCTCTCACCTCCCACCCTTCCCCATGTGCCCCTGGGCAACTGGAAAATCTGCTAATACGCTGAAATTTAATTTTTTTTTTTTTTTTAAGCAGGAAACAGTGAATGCTTCAGTACCACATAAAAAGAATAAAGCTCAAGTCTTGGGGGATTTTTGCACCTTTAGATCACAATTTCTAGAAAAACGACTGCTGGCCACTTCTATATAAATCATTTTATACTGCGCTTGGGCAAAATCCTAGAGTGTCTGAAATCAATGGCAGAATTCCCACTCATTCACAGTAGAGTTAGGATTTTGCTCAATTTGAATAAATAGACCTTAAAGTGGGTATAAAAAATAATATAATCTCATATTAAGGCCCCTCTGTGCTTTCAGAGTGATCTAATGTGTCCTTAGTGTATATAAAAATCATATGTTTAAATCAAAAGGACAGAGTGAACATATATTTAATTCAGCACAGAAATAATAAAAACCAAATTAATACATCTGATAATGCAAATCAGAGCTTCCAATTTTTCCAGATCAACATACTTCACCACATTTTACTTTCATAGAGGTGTTAAGAGTGTTCTGGGAAGGGAAATACAGGTGTGAGAGACAAAACACTTTTTGAAATAGGATATTATTTGTCATTTCAGCCTTCCCAGAGCCAATACTGGAGTTACAGTAATAGCTGAAGTGCAGTGCTGCCCAGTGACTGCATGGCAGCTCCTCACTTACCTGGCTTGGAAGTATAAATGAAAGAGTTTAATGTGTCACTAGGCTGAACATGTGAACCTGTGAAGAACTGGTGCTTTTCTCCCAGAGAGTTTCCTACCCTTCCTCTTCCCCTTCCCCTT